>APFE031249663.1:0-24730 GCA_000404065.3 Pinus taeda
CATCAAGATAGAAGGACAAATCAAGAAGAAAAAGGTAATAGTGTTGATTGATTCAGGAAGTACCCACAATTTATTATTTAGTTCATGTCATTACTATATTAATAATTTTAATTCATATCATTACTATATAGTTTGTTTGTTTTATGTTTTATGCTTTACTATTTCGTAACACTATTTTGTAAGACTATTATACTAATTGTTATAATTATTTAATTCATGTTATTACTATATTAAAAATTTTAATTCATGTTACTACTATATTCTTTGTTTGTTTTATGTTTTATGTTTTACTATATTGTAACACTATTTTTTAACACTATTTTGTAACACTATTATACCGACCATTATCATTATTTAATTCATGTTATTACTATATTGTTTGTTTGTTTTATGTTTTATGTTTTACTATATTGTAAATCTATTTTGTAACAATATTTTGTAACACTATCATACTAATCATTATAATTATTTAATTCACATTCTTACTATATTAATAATTTTAATTCATGTTATTACCATATTGTTTGTTTGTTTGTTTTATGTTTTATGTTTTACTATTTTGTAACACTATTATACTAATCATTAAGATTATTTAATTCTTGTTATTACTGCATTAATACTTTTAATTCATGTTATTACTATATTGTTTGTTTGTTTCTGTTTTATGTTTTACTATATTGTAACACTATTTTGTAACAATATTTTGTAACACTATCATACTAATCATTATAATTATTTAATTCACGTTCTTACTATATTAATAATTTTAATTCATGTCATTACCATATTGTTTGTTTGTTTGATTGTTTGTTTGTTTTATGTTTTAACTTTTACTATTTTCTAACACTATTATACTAATCATTAACATTATTTAATTCTTGTTATTACTGTATTAAAAATTTTAATTCATGTTATTACTATATTGTTTGTTTGTTCTATGTTTTATGTTTCATTATATTGTAAAACTATTATACTAATCATTATAATTATTTAATTCATGTTATTACTAAACTGTTTGTTTGTTTTATGTTTTATGTTTTACTATTTGGTAACACTATTTTACTAATCATTATCATTATTTAATTCATGTTATTACTATATTGTTTTTTTGTTTTATTTTTTATTTTTTACTATTTTGTAACACTATTATACTAATAACTATCATAATTTAACTCATGTTATTAATATATTAATAATTTTAATTCATGTTATTACTATACAGTTTGTTTGTTTTCTGTTTTATGTTTTATGTTTTAGGTTTTACTAAGTTGTAACACTATTATGCTAATCATTATCATTATTTAATTCATGTTATTACTATATTAATAATTTTATTTCATGTAATTACTATATTGTTTGTTGTTTTACGTTTTATGTTTTCCTATTTTGTAACACTATTTTGTAACACCATTGTGTAATACTATTATACTAATCATTATAATTATTTGATTCATGTTATTACTATATTGTTTGGTTCTTTTATGTTTTATGTTTTACTATTTTGTAACACTGTTATGATCATTATCATTATTTAACTCATGTTATTACTATATTAATAATTTTAATTCATGTTATTACTATACAGTTTGTTTGTTTTATGTCTTATGTTTTCCTATTTTGTAACACTATTATACTAATCTTTATCATTATTTAATTCTTGTTACTACTATATTAATAGTTTTAATTCATCTTATTACTATATTAAAATGTTATTACTATATAGTTTGTTTGTTTTATGTTTTACTATTTTGTAACACTATTACACTAATCATTATCATTATTTAATTCATGTTATTACTATATTCTTTGTTTGTTTTTTTTATGTTTTACTATTTTGTAACACTATTATACTAATCATTATCATCATTTAATTCATGTTATTGCTATATTGTTTGTTCGTTTTCTGTTTTATGTTTGACTATTCGTAACACTATTATACTAATAATTATCATTATTTAATTCATGTTATTACTATGTTGTTTATTTGTTTTATGTTTTACTATTTTGTATCACAATTATACTAATCATTATCATTACTTAATTCATGTTATTACTATATTGTTTGTTTGTTTTATGTTTTATGTTTTACTATTTTGTAACATTGTTGTACTAATCATTATCATTATTTAACTCATGTTATTACTATATTAATAATTTTAGTTCATGTTATTACTATACAATTTGTTTGTTTTTTGTTTTATGTTTTACTATATTGTAAGACTATTATACTAATCTTTATCGTTATTTAATTCTTGTTACTATTGTGCCCCATAAAAGCCCACTATTGTTATTATTGTGCCCTTACATTATTATTTATATGTCGGCTCTGATTATGTTATGACCACTTAGACTCCCAGATATATATATATATATATATATAATAAATATAATACAAGGAAGGTCTTTCATTTGTATCATCCAAGAATTGTTCATTTCTGTAATGTAAACGAGGTTGCCCCCTCAAAGAGGCTGAATTTTAAGGCGTTGATCTATCTTTTCTATGTTTTTGTGAGATGGTATCATAACATTTGGTATCAGAGCTTTGGATTCTAGGGTTTCGCTGCTCCAAACATGTCATCGTGGCATTTTCTCTATAACTTTGTTTCTGCGACGTTTCAGAAGCTAAAAAAAACCCATTTGAGAAGACATCGCGCGGAATCTCGAATCCAAATTTCAGAGCTTTTCGCACTATATTTATGGAGCTATGATCTGAGGAAGTTGGTCTTTTTGGAAAGTCCTGAATTGCATTCCAAACAAGTAATTTGGGGAAAATCATCATAACTTTCTCTCTAAGCATCGGATTGAAATTTTGTAAGAAGGTACAGAAAGAGGACAGACTATAGTTTCTTTTTTACATTTTTCAGTGCCAAAGGTTGAAACAGTGACACGTGGCACTTCATACAAGTTCACTCTTCTTGAAACGTCTGTAATCAGGTCATTTTGGGAGATTGTGCATAACTCTTTCTTGGAGAATACAATTTGGATTGTACTAGTGGCATTGGAAAGAGGATACAGAGGGCTACTACAGGTCACAATTTCAAAATGTAAAGATCCGAAAGTACAAAGTTATAGTCATTTCAAGATCGAGCTCCTAAAATCAAGAAAATTCAAGATGAGGAAGTTTGATGGCAAGGATCTGGTAAATTGGATACTTCAGATGGAGCAATATTTTGATCTAAATGGTGTACCACTATTACAAAAGTTACGTATTGCATCTTCATATTTAGAACCAGATCAATTTTTATGGTATGTAGGGCTTTGTTCTCGTAAAAAACTTGTTACGTGGTCAATTTTCATGGAGGAAATGATAGCACATTATGAGTATACAAAGAGCAACACCTTCTTTGGAGCAACAGTACAACAATTGGAAAGAGTAAAAGGGATTTGTGACATAGTGGAAAGCAAAATTATGGAAACTAGGAAGCATAACCTTCACAACTATAAAGATGGAAGAGTTGTTTCTCCTAGCCTTCCACAACCTATAAGGGTTACACCACAACAATTGGAAGAAAAAAGAGAAAAAGGGCTTTGTTATAATTGTGATAGCAAATGCACTAAAGATCATAAGTGTGCTGAGAAGAAATTATTTTACATAGAATATGAAGAGGAGGAAGAAAAGGATCAAGAAACATCAGAAGAAGAGGATATACACGAAGACCCCACCCCGGAGAAAGAAGAAATGAATCAGACCATATCTTGTAAAGCATTGGTAAGAATTACCACTCCTCAAACTCTCAATATAGAAGGACATATCCAGAAGAAAAAGGTGCAAGAAGTGAAAGATCACACAAAGAAAGAAGAAATGAATCCAACCATATCTTGTAATTCATTTGTCGAAATTACCACTTCTCAAACTATCAAGATAGAAGGGAATATCAAGAAGAAAAATGTTCAAGTGAAAGATTACATCGAGCATCAAGAAATGAATCTAACCATGTATTGTAAAGGATTGGAAGAAATTACCACTCCTCAAACGCTAAAGATAGAAGGACATATCAAAAAGAAAAAGGTTCAAGTAGTGAAATATTGTTGGGTCCATATGATACTAGTGATTACCCCATTACTATGGTAGTTGTACCCCTTATTAATATTGTTGTGCCCCTATTGCCCCCATATTATTATTATTGTGCCCCATAGAATCCCTTTATTGTTATTTTTGTGGCTTTATATTATTATTGTTAGGTCGGTTGGGTTATATTGTGACTCCTTAGACTCCTATGTATAGAAATGAGGTTTTGTCATTTGTATCATCCAAGAATTGTTGATTTATGTAATGTAAAGGAGGTTGCCCCCTCGAAGAGGCTGAATTCTAAGGCGTTGATCTATCTTTTCTATATTTTCTTGAGCTGGTTTCATAACATTTGGTATCGGAGCCAAGTTCTAGGGTTTCGCTGCTCCAAACAGGTCATCGTGGCATTTTCACTATAACTTTTTTCTGGGAAGTTTCAGAAGTCGAAAAAACCCATTTGAGAAGACATCGCGCTGCAGCTCTGGTCTGCATTTCAGAGCTTTTCACGCTATATTTGCGGAGATATGATCTGAGGAAGTTGGTCTTTTTGCAGACTCCTGAATTACATTCCAAACAGGTGACCTGGGAAAAATCGTCATAACTTTCTCTCTGAGCATCGGATTGAAATTTCACAAAAAGGTGCAGAAAGATGACGGACTGTAGTTTCTTCTAGATATTTTTTAGAGCCATAGGTCCAAATAGTGACAAGTGGCACTTCATACAAGTTCGCTCTTTTGAAAAGGTCTATAATCAGGTCACTGTGGGAGATTTGGCATAACTCTTCATTGGAGAATCCAATTGGGGTCAGAATGGTTGCATTGGAAAGAGGACGTAGAGGGCTCCCACAGGTCACAATTTCAGAATTGGATGTTCTAAAAGTATAGAGATACATCAGAGGCAATATTGAGCTCCTACAAAGAAAAAAAAGTGTGTAGATTTTTTTAAATTTTTGCTTAAGATTTGTTTGAAAATTTATTTTGAAGGAATTAAAACGGCTAGTAGAGCATTATTATCGGTAACTGATGCCCCAAGGAAAGAAAATGTAAACACCTAGTAAGGAACCTGAAAGCCCTAGCATTACTCATGAAGAAGAGGAAGAAATACTACATGATATATCAAAATTACAAGACCAAGTGCAAAAAATGTCAGCCTCACAAAAGCTAACAGAAGCTAAGGTAAATGGCATGAAATCTAAGATAAAGGGCGTGGAAGCTAAGATGGACGATTGGAAGACAGATTTGAAGATAGACATGGATAATTTGAAGATAGATTTGAAGATAGACATGGACGAATTGAAGATAAATATGAATAAGTTGCTACAAGAAATGGTCACTAAGGGTCCAAAAATCGATATGGGGAAATTTGATGGCAAGGATCCCACAACATGGATATTATAGATGGAACAATTTTTCGATCTCAATAATGTGCAAAACACACAAAAGGTAAGTATGGCAACTTTATATTTGGAACCAAATCAGTTTGTATGGTATCAATGGCTTTGCTCTCGTAAACAATTTATCACTTGGGCAATTTTTACGAAGAATTGATAGCACATTATGAGGATACAAAAAGCAACACTTTTTTTAGCCAATTGATAAGTCTCAAACAAAAGGGTTCAATAATGGAGCACATTGAGGAGTTCCAAAAATTGAACATAAGGGTAAAAGATATTCCAGAGGAGCATAGGATTGATGTGTTCATAGGGTCTTTAAAGGATAATATCCAACATGATGTTCGCCTTTGGGAACCTGATTCATTAGAGAAGGCATTCAGGTTAGCAAGAAAAATGGAAAGCAAAATTATGGCAACCAAGAAGCATACCACTCACAACTATAGAGATGGAAGTGTTGTCCCTAGTCTTCCACAACCTATAAGGTTGACACCACAACAATTGGAAGAAAAAAGAGCAAAAGGGCTTTGTTACAGTTGTGATAGTAAATACACTAAAGGTCATAAGTGTGCTGAGAAGAAATTATTCTACATAGATTGTGAAGAGGAAGACGAAAAGGAGCAAGAAAGGTCAAAAGAAGAGGATATACTCCAGGAACAAAACCTAGATGAAGAACAAATGAATCCAACGATATATTGTAATGTATTGGCGGGAATTACCACTCCTCAAACCATCAAGATAGAAGGACAAATCAAGAAGAAAAAGGTAATAGTGTTGATTGATTCAGGAAGTACCCACAATTTTATTCATTGTAGGGTAGCCAAAGAATTGAATTGCTTCCTATATCCAGCACCAGAGTGTCAAGTGATGATTGCAAATGGAGGAACAATAAATTGCTCTAGAAAATACCATAATATCAAGCTATCCACGGGAGAATATGTATTGACTAGCCCAATGCTTTCCATTCCAATGGGAGGTGTTGATGTTGTACTAGGAGTCCAATGGCTACAATCCTTGGGTACAATAGCTTTTAAAACAATAGCTTCCTGTAGCTTCTTAAAGGATAACCTCACATCGAACATCACTTCAAACATCAACAACAAGTCCTCCAACTCTTAAAGGATAACCTCGTGTTGGCACAAAATAGAATGAAACAACAGGCAGATCAACATTGTAGTGAAAGAAGTTTTGATGTAGGTGATTGGATATTCCTATGGCTACAACCATACAAGAAATGTCTCTCAAGAAAGCTAAGAAGGATAATAAATTATCACCAAAGTATTATGGTTCGTACAAGGTGTTGCAAAAGATTGGTGCTATGTCATACAAATGGAGCTTCCTGCAGCTTCTCGATTACAACCAATTTTCCATGTTTCATGTTTAAAGAAGGTTATAGGCAACAAGCTCCCAGTTCAAACAATATTGCCAGAACTTGACGAGGAAGGAAAAATTATATTGGAACTGGAAGTAGTCACAGAAACAAGATCTCAACAGCTATGAAATCGATCAATTTCAGAGTATCTTATCAAGTGGAAGAACTTATCTGTGGAAAACACTTTTTTGAAGGAGAGGGGCATGTTGGGTCACTATAATACTAGTGACTACCCCATTACTATGGTAGTTGTAACCCTTATTAATATTTTTGTGCCCCTATTGCCCCCATATTGTTATTATGTGCCCCATAGAATCCCTTTATTGTTATTTTTGTGGCTTTATATTATTATTGTTAGGTCGGATGGGTTATATTGTGACTCCTTAGACTCCTATATATAGAAAGGAGGTTTTATCATTTGTATCATCCAGAATTGTTCATTTATGTAATGTAAAGGAGGTTGCCCCCTCGAAGAGGCTGAATTATAAGGCGTTGATCTATATTTTCTATCTTTTCTTAAGCTGGTTTCATAACACCTGACTTCAGAAAGGATTCGTTACACCAGATCACATCCTGATCCAAACCCACCACCTATGTTTGAAAATCCTAATCTGATTCCTAAAATCCTTAGAAGACAAGAGAGCCCAGAAAATTCTACTATTTCTCGGCCTTTATCTAGATCAAAATCCTATCCTGTGAGGTCAAATCACCTTTAGAATGAACCTTCTGCTAACTATCTTGAAGACTCTTTATTGGAGACCTTTTCCGAATCAGGATTAACCCACACAGTTCAAGATCCCACATTCCTTGAAAATTTGCAGCCTGAAGTTGTTACTCCACATCCGAATAGACGTTTGCCCAACTCTATCCAATTTGAGCCTACTACTAAAAAACACCATATCTTTCTGTAATTACTTCCCCTTCTCCAAGTTATCCATCAGCACTTCACACTTCCCAACCTCAAATTACCCCTTCCACTTTTCCATCCTCTGTCCATATCCCTGTTGTTGTCCCTACTACACCAGTTGTCACATATATTCCTGTTAACATGGCAAACAGATATGCTCCTCTGAACTTACCTGCCAATCTAGGGGCTATGCCTCAAGATTATCAAAGAAAAATCACTCCTTTTGATGGTACACACACATACACAGCTCAACCATACTAAGAAAATGACAAATTACTTTGAAATATATGAAGTTGATGATGATGATGTTAGAATGAGAATTTTTGTTCAAAGTTTGACTGGAGATGTTAGAACTTGGTTTAGAGCCCTCCCTGCAAACAGTATCAATGACCCACAAGCTCTTTATTAGACCTTCCTGAACAAATGGGAAAAGAAGAATCCTCCTCACATTTTATCAGAATATGAAGGCTTGAAAAGAGGTGCTCAAGAAACTATCCAAGATTATTGTACTAGGTTCAATAATGTTTATAATACTATTCCTAAAAATCTCAGACCTCCTTCAGATTTGGCTTTGATTAAATTCCCTGATGCATTTGATTCTGAAATGGCATATCAACTTAGGGAAAGAGCTCTTAGAGATATAGAAGAAATGCATAGTATAGCTGTCAGTGTTGAGGCTAACCTGAAGCGAGCCAGGGCCAGAGCTAAAAGGAGGATACCTTTTAAGGAAGAACCCTCTTCTTTTGAATAGAAATTAGACGTTATCAGTAAAGGAATGGATAGACTTGGAGATAGAGTAGAAACAATTGAGAGGAAATCCTCTTGGGATGGCCAACCAAGCAACACTGGAAGAAATCCAAATTTCAGGAAGAACCAGAACCGTAGCATTGGAAAGTCTGGACCTGACTAGAATATTAGGCCCCCATTCCAAGAAAATTTTGCTGAAGCCTCAACTTCTGAAGAACCACCAGAAGACACTCAAATTAACTTAATGGGCCTCAATAATTAACAACAAGTTTTCCTGACCCAAGAAGACCAAGAAGCTCACACTCTCAAAAAATTCCAAACACAATCAAGTGAGTCATTTGATTTTAGAGAAGGATATGATACAACTATCTATGAAGTCCACAAGCAATAAAATCTGAGAAGCAGAAGAATAGATGTCCCTAAAACCAATAAACTGAAGGATACCAAGCAGCCTAACAAAGCTAAGATAAATAAACCCCCTACACAAGTCCTTCCCGAAACAAGTCCTAACCCGGAAAATCTAATAGTGGAAGATGTATCAGATAATCAACAACTTAACACACAACCTTCCACTTCCATTCCTCCCAAAGGAAATGGGGAGGAACTCTCAGAAGTTGTTTTGCAAGCAACTTCAGCCCATAACATCACTTCTGAAAAAGAGAAAAACACAAAAAAAGACAATCCCACTGTCCAAAATATAAAAACTCAAATTGAAAAACCTTTCAATCTTGAGACTGAAATAGGCAAATTAAAGATAGCCATTCTATTGTTAAAATTGGCTAAACATGATGTCTACAGAAATCAAATTAGCAGATCACTCCAAGCTTCTGTGAAAAAAGATTCAGTAAATCTTTTTGATGACCAACCTGAGTTAATTTTTGGACCTGAAGTAAATGGAAAATCAGTAGATGGAGGTGCTCCTCCTTTTTATGTAAGTCTGAATATACATGATAAAATACTTCATAATGCCATGTTTGATGCCGGTGCTTCTCACAACTTAATGCCTAAATCTGTAATGGAGAAGTTGGAGCTAGATATTACTAGACCATACAAAGACTTATTCTCTTTTGACTCAAGCCAGGTCAGATGTCTAGGACTAATCAAAGATTTATGTGTGTCATTAGTTCAATACCCTGCCAAAACAATTCTAATGGACATATTGGTAGCTGATATTCCACCCAAATATGGCATGTTATTGTCTAGGTCTTGGGGTGCAAAGATTTAAGGATCATTACAGTTGGACATGTCTTATGTAACTGTTTCAGTATTTGGTCAACCAAAGAAGTTATACCGAGAAACTTTAATGAAATATGTGGTGAGTAGTCAGGAGAAACCCCAGAATTTTCCGATCTACTTTGTGCACTCCGACATGGACTCCTTCATCCTCTACAATGTTGAAATTGATACTCCAATTGATGTCAAAGTTCTAACATTTTAACAAGGAGAAATCTCAAGCGAAACCTCTAATATTCACATTCAAGAAATTTCTGGGAACAGTGATATATCAGACAATCAAGAGAAACAAGTTGAAACTAAAGAAATATATCTTCCCACAAAGCAAATCACTAAGATTCCTGATACTGACTATGAACATGAGACCCTTTGGTACTTAGAATTTGATGGTTCAGTTAACAAACTAGGAGCAGGAGGTGGAATTTGGGTGCATAATCTACAAAATGATCAAGTAGAGGGTCATGCTTATAGGTTAAATTTTAAATGCACTAATAATATGGCTAAATATGAAGCCCTACTGCTAGGACTTAAATTGGTCAAAAGTCTAGGGGCCATCAGGATATTAGTTTTGGGAGACTCTAATTTAGTCATTCAACAGATAAAAGGAAACTTCCTCACAATTGATCCCAAACTGAGAGCTTATAGAGGAACAACAATTGACCTCCTCAACGCATTTCTTGAAACACAGATTGCCAAAATACCAAGGAAACATAATTTGCATGCTCACAGCTTAGCAACATTTGCTAGCACTTGTAAATTACTGTTTGAACCTAATCACCAATTCACAGCTGAGATCAGACATAGGCCAACCATACATGATAATGTAAAAAAATGGCAAATGTTTGATAATGATATTCAGATCAACAATTTTTTAACTCTAGAGGAAGAGTTTTCTAACACAAATATAGACATAGATACTGTTAGGATGATTGATCAAAAGGATAAAATAGAAATAGACATTTCAGCAGAAAGTGAAAATCAAATGCTTCATCCAACAAAATTTACTAATAAAGAAATGAAAGATCTGAAAGAGATATATATTGATGAGATCATCGAAGGAGAATCTTAAATTATTGATTTAAAAGATAATCATTTTCCCAAAGGATTGACTCCCTTGGAAGTTTTCTTTGATTCTAATGATATCCTAAGGAAACCCAAAATGCAGCCTCTAAAAGCAGATATTGAAGACTGTAACATAGGGACTGAGGAAAATCCAAAAATGATAAAATTGTCCAAAACTTTGCCCCCTGATCAAAGGCCTAAATATGTTGAACTGTTACAATGGGCAGACAGATTAACTACAAAAAGATCCATTGGAACTAGCCCTTATGAGTTAGTTTATGGCATAGAGGCTACATTTCCTTCATCTCTAGGAGTCCTTGTAATGAAATTGATGCAAGAAGCTCAAGTGGAACCCAATTACTTCCAGAGAAGAATAAATAAGACTATCGATTTGTAGCAGAAGAGGGAGGAAGTATACCAAAGATCTCAAGTGCTACAAGAAAAACTCAAGAAAATATTTGATAAGAGGACCAAGGCAGAAGATTTCTTCATTGGAGGCAAGGTTTTAAAATGGGATTTCAAAAGAGAGGAAAAAGGAAAACATGGGAAGTTTGACTTCCTATGGAAGGGACCCTTTATCATCCAGGCTTTACAAGGGAACAATACTTACTTTTTGAAGAACCTGGATGGCATTGAAACAAAAGAAGGGCCAGTGAATGGTCGAATGCTAAAACACTACTTCGATCCAAATGTTTGAAGCATTCTTTCCTTAACATGTATATATTATATCCTTAGTTTTATTTCAATTTGGATCGAACAACAAAATTGCTAAAGTTGAAGCTCGAAGAGAAGGCCCTAAGCTTCACAATTGTAACTGTCATACATATAATAAAGAAACCAGTAGAAGGAATTACAAAGCACAGTCAAAATTATGGAGAAGGCCATTTGACCTGCTGTTCTTGACTTTCCACCAGGGAAATCCATCCCCAAGTGGAGCCACTGTTATGCTCCTACACCAATAGGTGTCATGTTTCATGATTGGCATTGATGGGATCTGCAATATGTTCATACCTTTTTGTTTGGTTGCAAAGGTTTTCCATATTGTCAAGAAATCAAAAAATTTTAAAAATGTAAAGAGGGTATGCCCTAAAAGAAAATCAAAGGGAAAAAAGAATGAAATGGTAACAAAAAAAAAAAAGTGAAGAAATGAACCCCAAACAAAAGACCAGGAAAGTGTGCAAGTCCAGAATGCCACTACTATTCCATTTTTGCAATAATATGATGGTGTGCAGCTGCTTGTTTTAGGCTGCCATGGATGAATGGCCAAACAAATTAATCTTGGCTAGTTCATATCTGAATTTACTTGTTTTATAGATAGAGAATAGAATCTGTCCAAAATGTTCGATCTTGGCAGTAGGTAGAGAAGCAAAGGAGCTCAACTGTTAAACCTGAGCCCTTGGATGTTATAAGGGTAGATCTAGATAGGATTACAATGAAAAGAAAAGAAGAGGATGAGGGTTTTCCAGTTCAAGTGCACCCAAAGAAAAAGGAAGAAAACATTTTAGGCAAAGTAAGCAGGGTAGGTAAATGATGTTGCAGAAGCATTTTTGTGATTGACTTTGTTTCCAAAAGGTGTTAATATTATCCCTATCACAATGGCATGATAGACATTTTGATGCAGCTCAAGTGAGGCAGATTTCGTAGCTAATTTCCCTTGATGTCTTTTTCCCAAATCATTTACTAATATCCCCAGATATATTAAGATCTGCTTAATATCACTAATCCACCCATCTCATTTCATAAAAAGCCTAAGTAAAACCCCTTTTACTTCGGAAATTGTACCAATATCACAAAATCCCTTTTTCCCTTACAAAGCCTAAGTTTAACTTATCGCTTTTAGTTTCATTTCAAAATCTATATTAACTTTTAACATATATTATTTAAATCCCTATAAATTTGTTCCCATCCCGTATTATATAAACATATGTTGAAAACCCCAGAAAACATTAATATTCCCTCCCCGGTCGAAATACGACCATAGCACCATGTAAAGCAGGAATTAAAGGTTTATCTAGAACCTTTTAACCTTCACACACAAACCATGGAATAATTAACCACCCGGGTTAATTATAACCAAACTCTGTGAACCAATAATATGGCGCCCAATACTATTAAAAACATTGTTTATTATCTCGGGTCTGCGCATTAAACCCCTGCCATCTCTGCAAAGCGCCCACCGTCTGATCAACGCCCTCACATCAGACAACTGTTACTCATATCACGAGCCCCCCATCAGCCGTATGTTAAGTCCTGGGGGGCCGGCAGTATTGCTCCCATACTATGGACACGCGTCACACTTCTGCTATGATCGCTGCCTCCCCGCCCGTAACCACTCGACCCCAAAAGATGTGCGGGGGGAAACCGCTTACCGCCCCTCCGCTAAATGACAAGACGTCTTATCACTGTGACGTCAACATGCAGTAAAGGCCAAAAAGCCCTGCCAAAGCCAATTTTCATTAAATTATCACGAAACTGTCATTTTTCAGCAGCTTGCTAGCCTGTGCCACTCAGAGGTTGCCACTCCGAACTTGGGCTAGCTACTGACTGAGAAGCTCCCTCAGAAAATTGTGCAATTCTGGAGGGGAACCAGCCTTCCCTCTAGAAATTGTGCAAATCTGACTGGAAGCCTGTTGGGCCCAGAAATTATGTAATCCTATCAAACAACCTTCCTCAAGAAAATTGTGCAATCTAGCCCAAAATAGTATCTCAGCTTAGAAATTGCGCAATTCTAGGTAGTAGCTAGCTTCTCCTCCCAGAAATTGTGCAATCCCTCTAGACAGCCAAAGGCAACTTCCTCCTAGAAATTGTGCAAAAATCCCTCTCAGTCAAGCAGGATGTTGCATGTGCCTTCAGGTTGACCGGTTCCACCTGGTACCAAGAAATCTCGACTTGCATGCATGGGTTGCTTTTTCTCGAAATAAAAAAAAGCTACATGAAAAAAGGCATCCCTAGATTTTAGGGATCTATTTTTAGTAGCTGGAGGTTACATGAAAAGATCATTTTAGAAACTTTCCTCCAAGTATCGCCTTTTCCTAGATTTGTGGCATGTACATCATGAGCCTCAAACTTATTTATTAAACGCTTCAAAGCTCATTCTTCACATCAATCTTGGAGCTCTGACATCCCACAACACATCCAGGAGTCTTTGGCACATCCAGCTCACCTATTTCTGGGTAAGTCTGCTTTACTTGTCTTTTGCATCATTTCTGTTGCTTTTTGTGTTTTAGCTTGTGTGAGTGTTGTTTGCTTGATTTCTATGAACGCTCATTGTTGTTTCCATGCATGTTAGCCTGTACAATCACCATTTTAGTTTTCATTAGCATCTCACTATTATTGCATACATGACACTATTTTCCATGAATGGTCGTTGATTCGGTGACTCATTTAAAACACATGCATGTTGTTCCGTTTTCTTAATTTTGCATTCACTGATTGCATGCATGATCATTCACTCCTTCTTACACTCGGTATCACCATGCATTCAAATCTTCATTTGCTTTCAGTTGCCCATTGGCAAGTATGGGCAACCTTGGCCCAAACTCTGCCTTACCCAGACAACATTGCATAATTCTGAGAGGGAAGGCTCTGCCTTCCTCCCAGAAAATGTGAAAATATAGACAAACAGTGTCCTCCAGTCTTGCCTTGCACAATTCTGAGAGGCAGTTTCTACTAGCCCAGAAAATTGCACAACGCAGTCCCTGGGCCTACACCATTTACCAGCTAAAATTGCTCATTGCATAATCTCAGCACCCAGCAAGCCAGTCTGGGTTGCGCATTGCGCAATTCCACTAGTCAACCAGCCTCCTGATAGTCTGAACTACATTTTTCATAGTTCTGACAGTCAGTCTCTTGACCTCCCAGTGAAAATTGTGCAATCCTTGCCAGCAGTTCCCCAGGTATGTTGCATGTTAGTCCTCAAGTTTTCTTTGGTTTTAACTGACATATTTCTTCCCATGCATGTCGCCATGTCTCTAGATATAGCAGGTGTTTGTCCATCTCTCAAAAGCTTAGGATCAATGGCCTCCAAGAGAGCAGAGTCAAAGGACACCAATGAAAGCACAACTAGAGCAATAGTTGAGCGAGTGTCTACGAGTTTTCTGGTTTATGAAGACACCAAGCTGATTGTAGAAAAAGACATCAAGATGAAATGCCAATATTTTAATGATGCATTCTTGGGCACATTTGGGAAGATCTTGAAAATTGCCAAGTCTATGTGAACATTCACAAGTCTAGCTTGTACTGGATTGTATGTAGGTATCTCATGTTCCCAAACGTGGACAATATACATAGGATCATCTCGCACACTAATCCTAAGACGATGACATTGAGGAATGTCAGCGGGGCAGAGATTGCTACCTTCAGGGCACAAGATTATCATCAAATATACCACTTGCTAAAGCTAGTGATCACAATGGAGACACCCTTCAGTTTACCTAGTAGCAATAACAAATCTAGGGATATCTTGAAGAACTGGGTGAAGGAGCGAGCCAAATTCAGGATGACACCCAACCAGATTTAAAAGATGAAGATACTGCGGAAGGAGTATCAATGCTTGGTCATCTTTGCATGTCGCTTGTATGGCCAAGAGAGCATGCAGACCTTCCCACAGAGTTTGGTGATCGCACTAGACCAACTAGCTAGTGAAGGCAAAGCATGCAACTGGTCCGACACGTTGGTTCATAGGCTGAAGGAATAGGTAGCAGGAGCTTGGTAGATGCCAAAAGGTCAACAAGCATAAATCTACATGTCTGCTTACATCTTGGATGCAATTTGTGCCCGTCAGGAGTTCCCGGGCTTGAAGTGGGCATGGACATCAGTGGAAAACTCTGTGAACACTCATTATAAATTATTTTCAAATTGCAGCTTCTGTAGAGTCATCACATAGATGTTAGATCATTTTGTCACCCTAGTGTATAAGATGATATTTGAGTAGGATCCACCTTGCATGTCGAAGGTAGAAATGGAGGCAATGACCAACATAGCAGATTGGTATGCCTCACCTTTTGGCACCTTCATACAAAATGTACAAAACAGAGAGGCCTCTGTATGTTTTTCCAAAGTTTTCCATGGACAAGCTTGTCACGCAAGAAGTATCATACCACATCTCGGCACGACTGTTAGTTAGGCTTGATCCAGGTGATCCTTTCAAAATGTTGCTCGAGGAATCCCTTGAGCAACAGAGGGACGCGATGATGGATAAATTTGCCCAAATCCTTCCACTGCTACTTACAGGTGATGCATCTTCATCCAGTAACCACTCTAGAGGCACCACTCCTTTTAAGGTACAAATTAACTTTGATATTCCCATATTTGAAGGCATGATACATGCAGATACCATAGATAAATGGTTAAATCTGTTGGAAGGATATTTTTTAGTTCATGACTTTTCCAATGGGGAATATATTACTTTTTCACTTCTCAAAGTCGCCCCACACATCAAGGACTAGTGGGAAACATACTGTGAACAAAAGGATGAGAGTGAACCCTTGTTTTTTTTCAGCCACACCCACTTAGGATTCTTTCCGAGACGCCATCAAGGAACAATATTACCCCGTCGAGAGCTATGAAGATAAATACATAAAGTGGACCACGCTACGGCAAGGAAGGGACTAAGATGTGTCATAGTTCACAAATATTTTCCATACCCTTTGCACGAAGATAGGTATCAAGGATACTGAGCGAAATTTGGTGCTCAAGTATCGTGGCTATCTACGCAAGTACATCCAGGACAAGATAGAGTTCCTGGTTATTTCCTCACTTAGCACGACGTACCAGTATTGTTGGCTGCATGGGGCCTAACCCAGACTCAATGTTAGTTAGCAACACAAATCCCTAAACTACTAGCCCTTTTGACATCAGCCCGTGGAGCGTGGACTGAAGTCTCACTCAAAGCAGTATGGGGGGATGCTGGAACCATGTTTCCACACCCTGAGATGGTCAGAAAGTCGGTTTATACCTTCTGTTCCTGCTTTCGTGCAGGTCACCAAGTTCTATGGCTCTGTCAGTCTAGCCCTTTATTCCGCCCTTTGGTACCTCCATGAAGGGGTACGATCGACCTTTGTGCAACCCTAACTTGTAGTTCAGGTACTTTCATTACTATGACAACATATTTCACGAGTGCCCAAGTTATCTTAAGTGTTTTATTTATCTTACTAAACAATCACATATATCACCGCGTAAATAGATATTCTTACTTGCGTTCGATTAACTAATATAGTCACATATATTCGCGCATCACATGAACCATTGTATATTAAACCTAAAACACAATATAACCAGATGAATTAACAGGATACAAAGGCACAAAATTTGTAGAATACTTCTCTTTAATGATATCTTCAAACTATTACAGACTCTATCTACCCTGCACACCCAGCTGTAGGGTTCCGGGCACTCAGCTGCGAACTTCTACCCTAGACCTCTGTGCACTCAGCTATAGAGCCTCTACCTACGCTAAGACCCAAAACACTTAGACTTCTTACTAACCCGTAAAACTTATGACTCCATACTTACTTCCTAGAGCTTACTTACTTAGCTCTTTTTATACAATCCCATTGTCCGCAGACCATGGGTGGATCTTTAGAGCCAACTTTACACTTTACAAAATAAGGGCATTCAACCCTTTATGACTCATGACACCTTCGCACTCCGCAACCACAAAATGCGGAGACTTTACAACTTTATTATAAAACTTGACCCAAAACATGGGCTTTTAGCCCCAAAACTATCCTTGGGGGTTCCTGTTCGCAACAAGCCCCCAACACAAACATTGTGACTCACCCACGAGTCACTCTAAAAGCATGGATATCTTAGTGTGAAGACCTCCCAACTCGACATGTATGACTGCAACCTCGGTAGTACACTTTGTGGATGCCTGCTTTGATTCTTCAACCATCTGCTCGGTCACTGCCCCTGAACTATTGGCCTGAAGCTTTTGCTGAGTTTCTTGGAGAGTCGCAAGCTTTCCTTTAATAAAGTTCATAACCACATAAGCCTCATCCAACTAGGGCTTCAATTGAACCTTGAGCACAGCTTCCTTGTGTTGTGCTGCATATACCTGTTCTTTCAACTGCTTGGTGATCCAGGTCTGGGTGTGACAAAGGACGCTTCCAAGACCTTTTACTTTCGTGATGTGTTAAATTGCATGTTAAAAGAACATTAATGAATATATTTGCATGCGAAAAAGAAGAAGAACATAACAATCATCAGCACATGAAAATATAAAGTCGTTGACAACAGAGTTCACCCAGGAGGGACTATATCTCCAGGCCCCGGTGTCAAGATGGTGTAGGCCGTTGCATTAAGTGCTTGTCAATAATGGTGATGTGCACAGAGATGATGTCTTGATCATACAAGGAAAAATTCCCTCACGCAGGAGTGGCTCTAAGAGATATTCCACTACTGGAATTCTCAATCAAAATACTCCTATCAGTATGACACAAAAACATGCATGGTGAGCACCCCGCCAACATGGCACAAAAGGGATCTCAATACAAAAGAACATGCATAACAATAACAAGAGTATCCCAGCACATACAACAAGGGATCTCAAAGCATAACATGATGAGTTATGACAACAAGTACATCATATAAAAGATTCTGCATCAAATCAAGAAAGGAATCATGACAACATGTAATAAACAAGGTCTTGCATCAACATCAATCAAGGATCTGTGCAGCATAATGCATAAAGAAGAAGTACATGAACACATCATATACCTCACAACCAAGGTCCATCTAAAGAAGTGGATGTCACACTACTGAAGATGCTCGTACCATCGATCTCAAGGCATTGATCGTATGAAGATGGTTGCTCGCACAAGAATGTGGACATCTTCAGTAGCACTTAGAATAATGACTAGAAGAATAAATGAGAGAATAAGGAAGCTAAAGACACCATCAAATTTGTGGCATCGAGTAGTGTTCAATCGACTATCCAAAATCCAAATTATGAGAAGTTTAGAATTCTGGGCTTAAGGAATCTTTTAGATTCCCTTAGGATTCCTCAAAGATTCTGCTCCATGGATGGACTGGAAATCTGCAACTTATGTGGCTAATCTAATCTTGCCATTGTGATCCCTATGGAAAGCCATGAAAAGAAAGTATAAACTTGACTATATTTCGACATATCAAAAATTTACCTCCTTGGGAAAATTTCAAGGCTCATGGTTCCACTCCCTATTTTTGTTGAAATCATGGTTCCACGTGCATTCTGAAAATAAAATAAAAATGTAGAACTCTGATGGAGAAATGAACAACATCGTTGTGCTCATAGCGACGAGAGGTGTAGAATCCATATAAAATTTGTCAAATTTTGACAAAGTGAAAAATTTGCCCCCTGCAAAATTCATGGTTCCTGCATTAAAATATTAATTAACTACCTTGAAAATCATGCCTACCTTCTACCTTGAAATCCATGCCTGCAGTCTCTCTCCTCTATCTTGAAATGTGTGCACTAGTAAAAATGACTGTTTATATAAAAATTTCGGCAGATTTACCAATGTAATTGGTTAGCGCATTGGCAAAAGAGGCATATGGTTGAGGAGGGGTTGAGGATCAAATCCCGCCCCTCCATATATATATTTTATAAATCAAAATGATGTATTAATGGGGTGTTGTGTCCGCATTGGGCGGCCCACCCCAAAATCCCTGCGTTGTTGCATATCGGTGATCAACACTTTTGGAAATTGGTGATCAACACTTGATATATGTGGAGGTTGGTTGGGGCATATTGGTGATCGGCACGCTGTCGGTGCTTTACCATGGGATCGGCACTATTAAATCAGCACAATTCAAGGGGTCGGGGCAATGTGTTATATGGTGGTGCGCTGATATATATATATATATATATATATATATATATATATATATATATATTATATATATATATATATTATATATATAATATATATATATATATATATATATATATATATATATATATATATATATATATATAGTATGGTTTCGGGGTCTGGGTCAAGTCCACTGTCAGTGGCCTATGCCCACCCCTTAATACAATGTTTCACATATATATATGGTATGCGGTTGGGGTAATGGAGGGTTTGGCGGGGATTATGGCTGCTGACCTGAAAACATAGATATAGATTTTTGTTACAATTTCGATTTGGTCAGCGGGAGGTTGTGGCCCGTCGGCCTTAAAATACATGCGATGGTGGTTTAAAGGGTTCGGCAAGGGTTATGGCCGCCGATCCTAAACAAGTATATATTTTGTTTTTTCGTAGGGATAAGGAACCAATGAAAGAACACCAACTGTCAATGCCTGATGGTTTACCATGTGGATCCCACGTGCTTATTGGGATACTGTGTGGCACACTGTGGGCCCCTCTTTTCCCCTATCATGTCAAACTTTTAAGAGCTCTATCTTTCGCATACGAGCTCAGTTTGATGAACCATTCACACCTCCACGATCAGGATGATGAGATCTACGCTCTATTCCTAGTTCGAGCATAATCCAAACACTTTGATTTTTGAGCCCTCTTTGTCCTGTGTGTCTCTTTGGAGCCACCTAGATCACTTGGCCTCTTGTAAGCTTTGCCAATCTCTCTGTGAACATGACGGTTCACGTTGTGCCTTTGACCTCATCATAGCACTGTTGCAACTTGCGCACTTCTGTCTCTAGTCATTGTACATTAGGGTTCTCCTACAAGCTTGTCAAGACCTCGAACGAATGTTCAAAGAGTTGTGTGTAGTCTACTACTGCATTTTCAACCATTGCTATTGCCTCTGTGACACCGGTTGCACGCTGCTCCTTTACTTCTAGCAGAGTTGAAGGCTGGGCCTTCAACTGTAATTCAGTGATCTATAGATTCAACTCCAACTGAACCCTTTCCATTTCTGTACGAGCGTCACTCACCCCTGTAGCTAGCTTGTGGATGTGCACCTCGACTGGTTCATCCTCAGGAATGGCCAACTCTAGTACCATTTGGCATGCATCCTCTACAACTTGAATTATTCTCTTGTTTTGTGCAGTTACCTAGGTCATGACGGTGATGGCAAAGTCTTGTTGTAGGGCCATCTACTCATTATTAATTTGTTTCTTGCTAATCACCTGTAGAGTGTGGTTTTGATAGGCCCTTAGCTCTGCGATCACTCAATCCTGCAATACGTGGAGCACCTCACTAGGGAGCGCTGCCAGATTCAACCCTACTCCCTTGAGGGCACTGAAAGTGGGCATGTCACCTTCATTCTTTGTGGTGAGTGCTCCATCGGGTAGCACTATCACACTGGAGACCTTCGCATGCAACATCTCGACAGCTCCTAAAGTGACGATAGCAAGGCTAGTGGACACTGTGCCAGCCTGTGATGCACGGGTCTACAGCTCTGTTACATTGAATTTTGTCACCTTGACTATCTGCAGTTTATATGGCCTCATCAATAGCCATATTGTCCTCTTTGTCAAGCCCCATGCCTCTGCTCTTCATGTCAAAACTTCAAAAAGAGAGAAAGTCACTTAAAAACATGTTTATCTCTGGGTACGCAGTTTCTCTCTACCTTGCCTGCGTGTACGCACTCCAAATACACTGTACCTACGTACTTGTACGCTCTGTAAGCTAAAGGTTGGGTGCGTACCCCTGTAAAGGTCAAAAGGCGCAAGTTTCATCTTTAAAAAGTTACTTGTGGTCACTTCTAGAGCCTTCTAGAAGAGTTTTTGACGTGTATTGAGCGCCTCCAGATGGTTCATGCACCCCTATGATAGAGGAGCTTATCCCATCAAGAGAGGAGCTACCCCATCCAAAAGAGGGAGTATCCCATTGATGTTGGAACTGAATAACCTCCTCTAGAATGCTATAAATATAGGCATTGGGCCATGGGAGGGAAGGTTGAAATCTGAACATTCTAAAGGGTAAACGCTGCTGGAATTAGGACTTCCATTGTTGACTTGTGAGGAGAGATCACTATCCTTCCTTGTTGCCATATTGGGAGTGGGTGAGCTTGTCAAAGTAGAGGAAATCTCTTGCTGGACCCTGGGAGGAACTTGCACAACACCAAGGCTCAGGTTGTAATGGTTCCTTTTTTGTTTCCTTAACACAAATAAGTCCATTCTTCTCAATGAATTGTTGTTAATGAATTATTTCATATACTCCTTGGTCTATATGATGAATATGCTTTGTTTTATGAAATATTCAGGTGTTATGTAATCGTTTGATTGTTAGTGTATGCAGGTCTCAAAGTGAAGGAGGAGCTCATCTGGATCAACAAAGCTAGACTGCTACAACAAGCGTTGGACCTAAGGTAAGATCGAAAACACTTGATCTCTCATAGAATAATGTATATTTAGAGAAGGATTGCTCTTACTTGGTTTGTTTGTCACTAGAGAGTCTTAGACTCCTAGGGAGGTTAGGTTTGTCCGCAAAAATAACTCTTTCCGCATGACAAATTTGGCGACTCCGCTGGGGATTCCATTGTTGGGTTTGATTTTTCCTTTAATCATTGCTTTGATCTGAAAAGAGTCTTATTTCTTTTGCTTTTTGGTTGCTTGACTGTGTTTTTGGGTGGCTTAGCTTAGAGTCAGTTTAGAACTTAGTTTTTCTTTGTTTTACAGTAGTACGCACCCTCTGAGTTAGACACAGTGCGTACTTGTGCGCACTGTATCTGTGTACACAGAGCGGGCACGCAGCTGGTTGAACTGGTTGCCTGCGTACCCTGGTAAAATTTAGAAAATTTCCCTTTTTTATCAATTTCTCCCTTTTGAATTTGTTTTTCTTAGATTTGTCTGCCCAGATCCACTGGTTGACTGTCAAAAATCTTCACCTATACTTTTTCCATTAGTGTCGAAAGTTTTAGTGAAATTCCTTGAGATTTTAGCCTTAGGGTTTGGTTTTTATCTTGGTCCTGTAGTGACTTTGGGTTTAGAAGTCGCAAAGCCTTAGATATCTCTGGTTTTATCGGTCTTCTTAGGAGTCGGACCAGTCACAAAACCTACCCTCGTGAGCAACCTACCTTTGTGTTGCCTCTTTGCAAAATTTCAATAAGCTTGTTCATTTAGAGTTGTGAATTTCATTTTAAAAAAGAACAAAAAGAGATTGAGTTTTTGTTTTGATTAGTTTGTGATTCTGCATAAACTAGTCCTTGGATCAATCATTACCAAGTAAAACATCCCAAGAATCATCCTAGTAAGCTTTTGCTTCTTAGATTAAATTCTTAGTTGAAAAGTTAGATACATTTCCTTTGTTTCGCTTTTGAGTGATTTTTCATAGATTTGCTTAGATCTTGAAATTGCTTTGATTAGATTAGTTTTACATGCTTTTTGTTAAATTGGAAAATATCAACGATCTCCTTTGCGATATTTGCTTTAGAGTAACATTTGATATCTTTGAAAGAGAAAAGAATTTTTTCGTTAAGTAGAGAGTGGTCTTGTTTTGTGTGTTTTGAAAGAAAAAGAAAATTGTTTCTTTGATTGTCTTTTGAGAAAGTTGTGTTTATTAAAAAGACTGCATTCTCTCAACTCTCTTAATTAGAACATTCATCGAAAAGAAAAGTTATCGAATCATCTTAGGTGCATCTTTTAGAGAATTGGAGTCGAGTCTACATATCATCAAGTTTCATCTCCATCACCTTTGTCCTAAAGAACAACCATTAAAATCAACGCTTAATTAAAATCAACATAGAAATTTTTATTTTCTAGGGCTCTGAAGCACCAACATAGATTAGGCTAGTGTCTTGGAGTAGGTGAGTAATTAACTCTCCAAGACTATTAAAACAAACAGTTAGTTTATCTTGTGATAGAATAAATCCAGCTGTTACATTTGTATTCTGGGAAAGCTCCTCTTAAAGGAGAAGCACGAGCTCGTGTCCGAACCAGTGAGGGGATCAATCCTCCCTCGTTGGGAACGACGCCAGACACGTACGTATTACAAACGGTAAACCTCTATTAGAGGAGCCTGGGGATCACTTGTCGGTAAACCTTGGATTAACCATTGTCAAGGAGCCGGTAAGGGGATTGAGCTTGTTACTCTGCCCTTGCGTGCTGTCGGAGTGTAGACTGTTCCCCCAGATATATTTGTTGCTGTTGGTAACTTTAGTGGCCATATCCTAGGATTCTACCCAAGGTGACGGTGGTGGGAAGATCCCACTGTACCTGGAGCAGACGTCGGCTAGACTCACTTGGATTTTCTGGGGGGTTCACTTCACTCGAGACGGTTAAAGTGGAGGAACTTGGTCCAGTCTATTCATTAAGCAGGATGCCGGGGTAACTATTCCACCCGCTCTTTCTGTACTGAATCCTACGAGGTTGGATTTCATCACCAACTAGTGTTTTTGGTCCGGAAACTATTGTTTGTGTTTGGTTTGACGCCCTAGATTCTTTAGGCGTGTGTTTCAAAATTGTTTGGTTCTTAGTGACCTTAGGTGTTTTTCTTGAGATTTTACTTTGATTTCGTGTGTAGTAGTTAAAAATCTTTAGCTGTGGCTGAACCACTGAGACGCTCCCGTCGACTTCAGGGCGAGTCTCCTGAAGTTATTTCCGTGGCCGATCTATTGAGGCAAGCCCGTAGATTAAGCGGTGACCCTCCTGGAGAAATTCGGCCTGGTCTCGAAGGATTAAAACTTCTTGTTTCTCCTGGGGGCACTAGAGATTGCTTTCACCTGAAGAAGGATATGATCCTGAAGCGGTTGAGGTTTTTGAACTTACTGGTAGTGTTGCATCTGCCAGTGATATAGGTGAAGAGCCTCAAATATCCGAACCTGTTACTCCATCTTCTAGTGTTCCCGGTTCACCGAAGGTAGAAAGAGTCATTACTGAAGATCTCCCCTCTGGTTTAATTTCTATTGAAGAAATTGCCCTAGAAGCGGATCGCGCTTCTTATCTTGAAGCCGATATACCTTCTCTCAATCTCAGAGAGCGTGAATCTATTTTTTACAGTCCCCCTCGAGCTACCACTTGGTATCTTTCGTTGACCAACTTTTTGGACAACTCAGTCGGTTTTTCTCCACCCCGTTTTCCTTTTTCACCTAGAGTTTTTACTCCTCCTGCATATATGTCGAGTC
>APFE031249674.1:0-11345 GCA_000404065.3 Pinus taeda
TTAGTTCAGTTTTGGGGTACAAGTCACTGGAATTTATTGAGGAAACTGTACTAGTAATGATGACAATGTTTTCCCCTGGCAAGACTCCTATCTGTTATGACTATGCTACATACATTTCAGATAAGATGCATGAGCAGTTTTTGAACTTGTCCAGAGAGAAGGTGTTCAGACACACCTCCTACATTTACCACCTCATTCTGTACTACCAACATGAGAAGTTCTCCTTTGAGATCAAAAGAACTGATGCAGCAGGCAATCCAAGGTCAGTGATGTACTGGACCTCAGTGTTTCACCTCAACACATACTCTCCATATACATACTATGAGTTCATAGACATCTTCATCCATCCAGCCATGTCTTTATTCTTAACCTCACCTCCTCCAAGACTGACTGATGAGATGCAGAGGATTCTGCAGCTATCCAAGGCATACATCATAGGGGATTGGTACTTTTACCAACACTATACTGTAATCAGAATATATGGGTGTGAGTTGCGCCCATACAGATTGCCCAAGTATGTGCCTATGAGACTGTTTGCCCTAGAATATTCCAGGCAATTTGGCAATGCTGATATGGTGCACTTTGCAGGCAAGGGCAAAAAGGCACAACTAAAAGTAAAAAATCAATTGGGCCACCTTGTCTTAAACAAAAGGGAAGGCTGGAAAGAAGCTGACAGGAAACTAGAAGGCCTTGGCCTAAAACAAAGCTTCCTTTGGAAACCTTATGACCCTAACATGTCCATATCCTTAAGAAGGCAGAAATACAAGCTCTCCAGCTATGAACATGTGAGCATGCCCTACATTGAAAGACATGCCAACCAACCAAAATGGAGAAGGAACACACTGGAAGAGCCAATTACTCAGGAAGAATTAGTTGAAAGGGCCAGAAGGAATTTATTGAAAATGGCTAACTTGGAATCTCCTTCACAGGTACTGACTCTGCCAAAGACTCAAACAGGAGCAGTGGCCTCATCATCTACAGCACCTCAAGAGGTAAAACAAACCACAGGCCAGGCTCAGAGCAAGGGCAAGGAGAAAGAGATGGAAGGGCCACAAGCACAACAGGGCCAAGTGGAGCCACCCCAACAGGAACAATAGCAAAAGGACCAACAGGTGCAGGGGGAGAAATCAACAGAGGCCCCAATGGCCACCCAGCAGCAGACAACACCGATGGCACCTCCAAGTCACGATTCAAGGGTTGACTCCTCCGTCCTCCAGACCCCTCAAAGGGAGGATGTAAACAGAAAAAGAGATAGGGAAACTCCCCTTACCTCATCACCAGAGAAGAGGCAAAGATTAAATCCCTTCTCAGAAGAAGAAATTCCCAGCATGGAGGCCTCAGCCAGCTCCTTCCAACAGGAGCAAGACAGGGCAGCATTAGGAGAAGTGAGCTCCTCAGGACAAAGGAAGGGAGGAGAAACAAGCATTAAGCAGCAGTTCAAAGACATCAAGAGAAGAAGTGAACCAATAAAGCTGCAACTCTACAATCACCTGCTGAACATGGCTCCTACCAACCAACAAAGGCTCATGTCTGCATTTGGTGCACATGAGGGGAAAATGATCATGAGCCACTTCACACCAACAGTGCAACAACCAAAATCAGCTGCAGATTACATAAGGACCAATCTGGAGGTCCTGTCAAAAGACATCCACCCAATGGATCAAATAGAGCTGCATAAACAGACGGGTGAGATGGTCTATGCCACATTGGCAGACAAGACCTTGGTAAACTACAGGCTGCAGAATAGCCTGAATAATACTGCTGCACAACTTTAGTTGGAAAGGGCTTCCTCTCAAGCTAAGGACAATAGGATCAAAGCTCTGGAAGAAATTATAATAGAGTTTGGGCATGATCCTAAAGATTTTAAGGCTGTGCAAGAAGTCCTCAAGCTAAGGGATGCTGATATGGCAGCATTAAAAAAGAGGTTAAAAATCCCAGCAACTCTTCACCCACAAACAGAAGAGATTGCCCAGCAAAGGCAGGAAAAGGATGCAGCTTCTCTACTGATGACACTATACAAAGAGCTCATCCAAACTCAGGAAAAGCTGCAGGAATCAGAGGCCACCCTACAAGCAGCATTACAGCAAAAGGAGGCAGGGCAAACCTCACAGCCACCTCCAGAAACAATAAATCTTGAGGAGATCCCTCAAACTACTGCCCCTCCCAGCCAACAGGAACAACAGACAGCTCCCTCCACCTCAGCACCAACAACAGAGCAGGCTGAAAGGCTTGATATGCAAAAGCTGAGGAACGAAATTCAAGTCTTGGAATCTCAGATGTCAGAGCTGAGTCAAGCCCAGGAAAATCTGGCAAAAATAAATGAAAAATATGACAAATCCAAGCAGAATGTGGCTGAAAGAGAGAGGGAGGTAAAGACCCTCAAGAAAAGGATTACTGAGCTAGAAAAAGAGCTCACACTAGAAAAAGTTACATCTGAGTTTAAAAGGGTCATCTGGGGCAATATTGGCCAGTCTATAATAGATCAGTGGGAGTATATTGAGGCCATCCATGAGAAAATAACGCTCATTGGAAAAGCACGCAAAGAGATACAAAGGGCAAGGGCATCTCTAGGCAGTATGCCTGAGATTGCCACTAGAATGATAGACGTGCTAAACTATAGGACAAGCTCCTAGCTCATAAAAATGGGAATTGGAAACAGGACAGAGACCATCTCACTAATCAAAAGGGTCCTGACATTAAGAAACCTGATTCAGACCCTGGAAAGGAGAACCCAGGACATGCAAGCGGATGTCAACAAATTCCAGAACAGGTTTATGGCATTGCAGAACAGGGGGCTTCCTAGCCCATTGGATCCATCAGGAAAGTTACTCTCACATGAGAAATATGCTAAGAGAGTAAACAATTTTGCAGCAACTCGGATTTCAGAGGCAGCTAGTGCATCAACAGAAGCAGGACCAGTAACAAGGCAGAACCTCTTTAACAGAGTAGAAAATCTATTTTTTATTAGGAATGAAATTACACATTTGTTTGATGAGCCCCCTCATTTTTATAAATATACAGAGGCTGATGAGACCATGGGGTCAATTTTGAAACATCAGTTGCCTTCATCAGATGTATGGGAAGAGTTGATACGATTACTGTTAAATCAAAGTCAGTAATTGTGATTTTGCCTTTTGAAAATATTTGAATTTTCATACACAGGACGACAAAGACACATCAGCAGGTATGCAGAAAGAGGCTGAGCCAACTCAGCACAGGTATTTCGGCCACCACAGCAGCATCAGCAGTCACAGGTGACAGGGCCGAGAAGACACAGGAAGTTACAGCTGCACAGACACGTCATTCAGCAGTTATATCGAAGCGCTCAACCGACTCCGTGAGCCCCAAAGGTCAAGATTGTTCTGACAGGAGTTAAAAGCCTTTATAGTTCATTAAAGATTGCAATAACTTTTCATCTGCAATCTCTGAACGAGTTAGTGGAGATATTTTCCCTCTCAGATGACTCATTTCCTGAGATATTTTGTAATAGACTTCTATATATTCCCCCTCGCATTTGTTAGCAGGGGTTGGAGATTGGATGGAAGAAATCTTGTGATATCTATTATGCTCCTCTTCTACTGTAAATTTTCAGAGAATTAATACAAAGGATGATGGAATTTCCAAAGCTCTGTGTCTCTTGATGTCTTGCTAGTGTATGGCTGAATGTTGCAGGACTCCTGCGTATCTCATAATTCAATAAGTTTTCTTGTTACTCTTTGTTATATGTTTGATTATCTCTCATATGTCATTCATGATTCTCATGTTTTAGATATCTAATAGCAAGGAAAAAGAATAGTCTCAGGATTTAATCACAGATTACCCTGAACTCAATCTAAGCTATTATAAATGTTTTCTTCAGTTATGGTAATGAAAGTGTAATTCTTGATTGCTACCTTTTAAACTATGTCAGCACAGTGATCTATTGTTTCAGGAATTCAAGTATTGCTCCTAAGGAATAGGTCCCTTTCTCACATCTCAACTCGGTGAAGAATTCTTAACTGCTCTTCTCTAGTTGATTCACCCTTCACCATCACAATTTACAGTTTGTTTTATGAAATATATAAAGGCCCTGTAATTCCAGCTACACTAAACCAAGATCTCAAGGAACCAGAAGCACCAGACTCCATTGCCCAATGGATTAATTTACCTGCAGAGAACATTTCAAAACTATCAGAAATCATCCTCCCAACCAAACACCATATAAATAAACCTTTACCTCATAACTAGCCTAAAATCTCCATAGAACAGTGACAAACCTAACAAGAGAGCCCTCTCTGATTACAGCTAGGCTAGAAGCTGTAATCCAAAGATTGGTTAGTAGTTTCCCCGGCCGTATTCCCTTGGGAGTCATAGGGAACAACCTGGGTGTTAACAAGGTGTATATGGAGTAGTCTTCTGCTGTGCTATACCACACTTCTTACAGAATTCTTGATATTCCTTGCTGCAAAACTCTCCATCGTTATCAAATCTTAGCACCTTTATCTTCTTCTCTGTCTGGTTTTCCACCATAGCCTTAAATTATTTAAACCTGTCAAAGACTTCAGATTTATTATTAAGGAAATATATCCATGTATTCCTTGAGAATTCATCTATAAATGATACATAGTACACAGACTTACCTAGTGATGGAACCTTCACAGGTCCAAACACATCACTGTGCACAAGCTCTAATATCTGTTTTGTCCTCTTACCACCAGAGGGGAAACTCACTCGATTCTGCTTCCCATATACACAATTTTCACGAAAATCAAAATATAGAGAGATATTACTCATACCTTCTACCATACCTTTACCAAGAAGTATACGAAGGCCCTTCTCTCCAATATTTCGAAGCCTTTGATGCCACAACATGGTCTTCTCTCCAGCGACCACTAGATTTTCTGCTCCACTTTCAAGAACTACAGAACTGTTGCACTCATCAATAACAATGCTACCTTGTAGCTTGTACAAGTTTCCAATCCGAACTCCCCGCATCAATACCAGTGCTTCTCAAACCATTTTGCTAGTATCCTTCTTGAGCATTGTTTTTACACCTGCATCATCTAGCTTGCTTACAGAAATCAGACTTCTGGCCAATGCAGGAATATGAAGAACACCCATAAGTGTTCCAACCCTTCCACCTTGCAACTTCAACTTTACTTTTCCACGACCAACGATTCTAGCCTTCCTATCATCCCCTAAGAAGACATCACCACCATCGTATTTCTCATCCTCGCAGAACCACTCTCTATGGGGAGTGAAGTGAAAGGATGCACCTGAGTCAATTAACCATGCCTCATGATCTACATGTGTACTTGAAGAAGCCAAGTACACATCCCCAGCTTCATCTGAGGTGGTTTTCGCCTCTGCAGAAGGAGAATCATCAAATCCCTTTCCTTTATCAGGAGCTTTAGATTTACAGTCCCTTTTGTAGTGCCCTTCCTTTCCGCATTTCCAGCACACCAACTTTACAGGTTTTCTTGGAGATTTATATCTCCCACTTGATGAAATTTTTTTTTTTCTATTTTGGGATTGTCCTCGTATAGACAAGGAATTGCCATTCCGGCTCTCCATATTTTTCCATCTCATCTCCTCTGTCAGCAAGGATGATACTATTTCATCAAACTGCAAGGCATTTGCATTGCTACCTATTGCAACAACCAGACTATCCCATGAATCTGGTAGAGAACACAACAAACTGATGCACTTATCTTCATCTGAAATTTTAATATCAACAGATAATAATTGACTTACCATAGTATTAAATGCATTTAGAATGCCTCTTGTCACTGAGTCCTTCCATCTTTCATTCCTCAGGTTATACATCTTTTTCCGCAGGAACAATTTATTCACTAGAGACTTAGATTGGTACAAAGTCCCTAACTTGTCCCACAAAGCCTTCGCTGTAGCTTCCCCTGATACATTCAACAATACTGAATTTGAGACACATAATTGTATTGTTCTCTTTAGCTTTCGATGCAACTTCTTCCATTCTTCATCGTAAACTCCCGTTGGTTTAGTACCTAGATCTACGACGATCCACTGATCTTTATCCACCAATAGATCCTCCATCTTGAGTTTCCACAACTCAAAACTCTGACCATTAAATTTCCTTATTTCTATCTTTCCACTACTCACCATATTCTTTCACCACCATAATTGATCTTGCAGATCTCCCACTGAATAGGGTGTACCACAGGCCCGAGCGAAACCCCTCAGCAACAAAGGCGTCCCCTTGAAGCCAAAACAACTTTAATACCAAATGTAGGTTTTAACCCTGTAAAAAAATTACCTGCATACGAATTCTAAAACACAGAAAATAAACAATGTGAAAGCATAACACATAAAATACATATACACAGATATTTTCCCCTGGATCCCAAAACCGAGACTACCAGCTTGATTTTTCATTATGTTCCTTTCAATGTTACAATACATATTTATACATGCCGAAGCATCTAATACCTTGGAACGAAAACCATCACGTCTTCAATGTTACAATACATATTTATACATGCCGAAGCATCTAATACCTTGGACCGAAAACCATCACGTCCAAAACCATGGACCGAAAACCATTACTTCCGAAACCATGTGCGAAAATCATGCACAAAACCATAGGTGGGTCCGCCCAACCTAACATAGGGTCCAAAATCAAAAATTTTCGGGGCGCTGCCCTGGACCCCATAGAGTGGGTTTATCTGCACCTCTCAAACCCCCTGTGACCCCACCCTCCCGCTATGCAATCGACACAACGAACAGGGGGATCGGACCCCCTTCTAACCCTCAATTAACTACGTGGGCTAGTCGTGGAAAGAATATAACACAACCCAAAATTAAAGTATTCTTGTACACTCTATTCTTGATCTTGTTGAAGGATTTCATTTTTAGGAGTTTTTCCTCTTCATAGCCTATGTGATAGGATTGATTTCAATAATTTCTTGAAATCCCCTGGTTTTGTAACCATGGGATTTTCACCTAGCCTCAATGCATCTACATAGCTAATAAAGTAAATCTAGACATTTTCAAATAAATAAATGATGTTTTTGTGTTTATTTTATTGGATAAATGTTAAAATAAACTTCTAACTATTTTAACTAGAAATTGAAGTTTTCATCATTAAATGTTTTTTTTTTTTGTGGTTCAAGATCCTCAAAGATCGGCGACTGCTATGTCATTGGAATAATTGTACCAATCATATCTATTAGAAAGGATAACTTCCTACTAGCTCAACCATGAAGCCTTATCCTGAGAGTGTTGAGAGAATTGAACCCATGACCTCTCAATAGCAGGGGTGCTTTAATGACAGGGACTCGACCAACTTAGTTAATCCTCAAAGCTAATTTTCATCATTAACTTGACTATCATAAGTTGGTATTTCATTTTTTTCTTCAACCTTAGATAAAATACTGGAAGATGAAGGCACATTGTTGTAATTATTTGAGTCTCCATGCCTCTTGCCTTTGGAATATGCTAGGTAAGCCTTTTCTTCTTCATGCCTACTCTTTGTTGTGTGTCCTTCCTTATCCTTCATGACAATTACTATTGTTATCATTTCAATCAATGCCACAACTCTCTTCCCCAACCATGTATACTTGAATTAAAAATATTCTTCATCATGTTCTTCATGAGAAGTCCCACAATTTTGGGTCTTTTACTCCTCTCTAGACCTCATAACAATGCTTTTTCACTTTCTTAGTACCTATTATGGGTGTTTACCATACAAGTTGTTCACCAAGTATTTTCAAACTTGGGCTTTGATCTTATATTAATCATAAATTATAAGCATATGGCTAGTATATATTACTAACATGGATCCTTTGTAGAATCAAAATGGTGTGTCTCTAAAATTCATTATCAAATTGAGATCAAGCTTCTCAAAATACCAATTCATTAACAATAATGAATATCTTTGTTCCTGTCCAGTTCTCTTTTTTTTCTTCTTTTGTTTGGAGTGCCAAGATCAATGGATGTCAGGATCTTGAGTTGGAATCACTGACCCAAGGCAAGTCGAGTGCCCAATCAAGAACCCTTGAGATCCCTTGATGAGTTGAGGTCATGTGACAAAATATCACCAAGGCGACAGTCATGGAGTGCGGGAGTGTTACATCAATGGGAAAGTGCGCATCTCAGGCGGAGGGAGAATTGGGGATGCAATGCAGCCATCTTTGGTCATTACGTTGACAAAACTCAATGGCGCCCTTGTTCAAGCTATAAATAACTATTATATTTTCAAATTCTTAATTGAATTTTTATTATAAAAAAACATGTATAGTAAAAATATGTCATTTACTTAATAATATGTTGGCATGACTTGTTGGTTAATATTTATATCGTATTGTTGTATGATTTATGTTCAAGTTTATGTTTTCCACAAATAACACAACATATAATAAAGAAGAAGTTGTAACTAAGTTAAAGAAGAGTGGAGGTGTATTACAAAAACTAAGTAATAGTTAGGATTTTATAACACTGTGATGAACCTTGTAAATGTTGCACACCCACAATGGTGTGATCGTTGTAGGGTTGTGACTGATGGTATCATAGCTAGCGAAGGTGAATATGTCATGAAGTGTAATGAAAACAAGGTATGTATGCACACTAGTGTCCTTGAGGGAAAGGATGACTAGTTGCATATTTTAGGTTTCGTTGACTTGGAGATCCATGGGAGGGTTGTCCAAGATTTTGTGGACAAAGGTGCCACGCATAATTTTATGAAGAGAGCTTGGGTGAAATAATTCGGGCTACAAATTACCCCCAAGCAAGTGGAGGTCAAGGCAGTGAACTTGAGGGCTAGAATGTCAAGATTGGAAAGTGACGTGTCCGTTCAGATTGCATATTGGAAAGGTTTTTTAGACTTCATGGTGATGGAGATGAACAACTTTAACATGATATTGGGGCAAGACATTTTGAAGGGTAAAAAAGTTTTTGTGATACAATTTTGCGATGAGATACTTTTGATTGGTGGCTCACAGACTTGGACTTTGCCTACCCATTGACAGAGGAGCGAGGTAAAGGTACAACACATTTTTTCACTAAGTATGAAGAGGGAAATGCATAGATCGGATGTTGAGACATATGTGACTGCTATTATATAGATTGGGGAAGATGATGGGATGGGGATGCATGTTCCAACCGAGATTTCATATTTATTGGTAAGATATGCAGATCTAATTCTTGAGTAATTGTTAAAAGTACTTCCTCCAAGACGTGAACTTGACCATCACATTGAGCTAGAGTTGGGGAAGCAACAACCAAAAAAATATCCTTATCATTTGTTTGGGCTACAGTTGGAAGACTTGAAGCACCAATTGAAAGAGTAGGCTGATGCAGGGTTTTAAGTTCTTCACAGTCCCTATATGGTGCTCCATTATTGTTTCAAAATAAGGACATGACTAAGTTGTAGATGTATTGTGACTATCGTGTTTTGAACAAGCAGATAGTCAAGAACAGATATCGCCTTCCACTTACAGTAGATTATTTTGATAAGCATGTGAAAGCACACATGTTTTTGAAGCTTGACTTGAGGCATGGATATTATCAAGTATGGATAGAAGAGGGTGATGAGAAGAATAAAATGATAGTGATGAGGCATGGAAGCTTTGGGTTCCTTGTCATGCCATTTGGACCATGTAATTATCCTACGACAATATGTACTTTGATGAACAACTTCTTGTGCCCATACTTGGATTCGTTTGTGGTGGTGTACCTAGATGACACAATAGTTTACAACGACAACATGGAGGATCATAAGAGGCACTAAGAAAGAATCAATTATTATTGAAGAAGTCAAAGTGTCTGTTTTCCCAATCTAAGATTTCGTTCCTTAGACACTTGATAGGCCAAGGATGCATACATATGGATCTAGACAAAGTTTGTGCGATAGAGGATCCATGCAGTGAGAGTTTACTTGGGGATGGAAAACTACCAAGAAAGGTTTTTAGAGGATTTTTCCAAGATAATTTCACCATTAACAAACTTGTTGAAGAAAGACAAGTGATAGAATTGGACCGATGTTGATACTCAAACGAAAAGTATCATGAAGCAAATAAAGGAAGGAAATATGAGAAAGCTCTTTGTACAAGATGAACTCTTGTTCTATGGTGACTATATCTATACTTTGAATTCATTAGGACTTAGGAGGTACCCCTTGAAGGAGTGCCACGATTATCCTTGGTCTGGCCACCTAGGACAATGTCGCACTTTGGAACTATTGGAGAGAGGATGCTTTTGGGAAAATATGAGAGAGGATGTAGAGGAGTATGTGCAGACTTGCATCATGTGTCAATAGGACAAGTCAGGCACTAGAAGATAGGGAGGGTTGTTGCAGCCTTTTCCAATTTCGAAGAGACCTTAGATGAGTGTTTTTATGGACTTCATTACTCAGTTGCCACATGTACAAGGGTATAATGAGATCATGGTCGTTGCTGATCATTTTTCGAAGTATGTCATCTTCATTCTAATGAAGATATCATGTGGAGCAGAGAATAAAACTAATTTGTTCTTCAAAAATGTTTCGAAGTATTGGGGAATGCCGTTGAGTATTGTGTCTGACAGAGATACGAGGTTCACAGGTAATTTTTGGACAATGTTGTTCAAGTTTATCGGGATGGATTTGTTGCATAGTTCGAGTTACCATCAAAAGACAGATGAGAAGAAAAAACACATTAAATCTTTGTTGGAGGACTACTTGAGGCACTATGTGAGGGATGATTATAAAAAATGGCATGAGTTGTTGGATAGAGCACAATTCAACTAAAATTTGCAGAAGAGTTCAACGACGGGGGATAGAAGGGAAGTTTTAACATATCAAGATCAACATTAAAAAAATGATTGGTTCATATTGGGCGAATAATACTGGCAATTACCTGGTCAATTTTGAAATAAAAGTGTCCAATTAATCTAAAAAAAGGTTTTATTAAATTAAATTAATGAAACTTTTTATCCAAAGAATGGACCAAGATCTCTTACCAAGTGTTATTCATTTCATTAAGTCAAATATCAAATTTTGGATTTGATCCGATTGGATTTAAACCACGAGGAATATAGAAACAATTTACAAATGAATATTCATTATCAATAATGATATTTGAAGAATAAATAGAGGTAAAATTACCAACTAATATTCAATCAACAAAAAAATACAATAATTTTGAAATTCGTCCTGTTTGAAACATCTCAATGTCCCAAGCATATATGTTTCACAAGATATGGCAGATAAGGGCAATGAACAGGTCCTATTCAAAGTAATTTTTTAAATATCGAGCCCAAACATCATATCCCTTGATCAAGAAGAATATCAAAGAATTTTTAGATATACAAAGGATATTGGATAATGAAGAACCACAAGATCTAAAGGAGAATGA
>APFE031249674.1:11949-23958 GCA_000404065.3 Pinus taeda
GATATGGTATAGGATAAACCCAAAGAAATGGATAAATAAAGTAAATAAGCAATGTACGTGCTATGAAGAATGATTCGTTCCTCATGAACAACAAGAAGATTCTATAGTCTATTTGAGTTGGTTAATGGACGTATGTCTGTCACACCGCACACAATGTTACCACAAGGATATGTGAAGAGTCCACACGAGAAGAGATTCTTGATAGCGTAGGAGGAGTCCTTGGAGTTGGCAAGAGTGTAATTGATGTATGCAACAAACATAATGAAGAGATGCACAGATAAGGATAGGTGGGATTCACACTTTGAAGTTGGAGATATGGTTTCTCTAAGGATGACAAAAGATTATTTCCACCACCGAAAGGGACAACGAAGTATTTAACAATGAAGTTTGAAGGTCCGTTCAAAATTAAGCGAAGGATTGGAGAGTTCTCTTATGAACTTGATCTATCAAACCATATGTGTTCCAAGCATCATGTGTTCCAGGTAAATAAACTAAATAAAGGCAGACTTGATGCAGATGATCCTGAGAGAGCAACACAACCGAGAGGTCAAACCTTGTTCGTAAACCGATCAAATTTAGTTTTGGAGATGATTTTGGACCTCAAGACTACTGGAGTTAGGATCAACATGAAGAGAGAGTACTTTTTGCTATGGAAGAATGCCCCGGAGGAAAGCGACTGGGAAATAGAGGATTTGACGTGGAGATGGAAGAAGGGGATTGGTGAGTTTGAGGCAAAGTTAACTCGAATAGTAAGATTTTCTAGGACAAAAATTACTTGAGGTGTGGAAGGATATTAAGAGCTTTAGTTGGAATTTCCACCCTAAGGTGAGTCAAGCACCCAACTAGGTGCCCTTGAGACCCTTTGACGATTTTAGGTCGTGTTGGCTCAAGTCACACTAAGGCGACGAGCATGGAGTATAGGCACGTTACTTGGCGGGCGAGCATGCAAATTGAGTGGAGGGTGAGTTGGAGAAGGAATATGGTCGGCTCATCCATCATCACGTCAACATGACTCGATGATGTTTGCGCCCGAATTAAGGTGGGGTACCCAAGAACCATGTGGGGTGTTTTTTGGCATACACGGAAAATCGGTGGGCGTGCAACCATAAATCTAATTTGAAACATCCACTCGATATGTTGGGAGGGTGCTGACCCATGGCCAGGGTACCCCAACGAAGAGGCAAGATGGATATAAATATATGCTAATGCATGAAGCCAAAGCATCATCGCAAGGAATATCACAAGACAAGTTCGTAGGGCAAAGGTTTTTGATATCGCAAAGTGTTTTGATGTAGTGAGTTGGAAAGAAACAAAATATAGGAGTGCACATGGGCATGCTCCTACCGAGGGCAAGAAAGGCAGTTTATGATTTTTTTTGAGATTTCTATGTTGGGAAAGCCGAGTGGCACCCTCGTTCAAGCTGGAAAGAACCGTTGTACTATGAAATTATAAATGGAGTGTTGCGACCCTATTGGGCCAGCCTCCCATTTGATGTAAAAAAACCAATATAATAAAATATGTTCATTTATTTGATATTCTACTGAGACAACTTGTTGGTTAATGTTGATATCACATTTCTACATGATTTATGTTCAAGTTTATGTTTTCCACACATAACACCTAACATATAATAAAGAATAATTTGTAGCTAAGTTAAATAAGAGTGTAGGTGTAGTCCAAAAGCTAAGTAATCATTAGTTTTTTATGACACTACGATGAACCTTGACAGTGTCGCATGTCCACAGTGGTGCAATCATCGTAAGGCTGTGGCAATGCCCAACAAAGCAGAAAATCCGCTCCATCTCAAATTCTAATGGAATACCACACTTTATTTATTTAAATATATTAAGTTTGTATATATTTATTAATTATATGATGTGAAATATGAATCATTATCATTTAAAATTAATTTAAAATAATATGTAAATTATGATATTTATTTAGGAAACAATTGTTTATAATTTTATTATAACCACTCTATATCCATCTTAACTCCAAATGTATCAACTGTCGAGAGGGAGCAAATATCTTGAGATGCAAAACTATTTTATAGTGAAAAGAGATTTGATCCCTCTCAACACTTGGTAGATCTGGTGTTAAGATGGATATAGGTTGATTTAATCCCCCCCCTTTAAATAGGCTATGTTCCACATGCATACCATTTTTCAATACCATTGGTAATTTTTATTTTATTTTTATATGGTTATTTTTATTTTTATTTTATTTTGACTGAGTCAAAAAGTTCATCGTGTTGAGAAATCTAGGGCATAGAAATTATGTGATTTCTCTTCTAATGATAACTGCTTGTGAATGATTTTTAGATTAGGATCTTCTCTTTACTTAGATTATTATAATTTTCTTCTTCATCAAACAACTACCAATACATAAAAAATAAAGAGACAAGAGACACATAATGTAGGCGATCATCTAGGGCCAAAACCTCTCTAACTTGAGAGGAAAAACCAAACAAATTCTTCTTCTTATAGAGACTTTAATTGATGAATACCAAGACCAATACCCTTGATCTATTTAACCTCTCCAAGGCCAAGTCACAAGACCTATTTAGTTTAACTCTTCTTTTTGGAGCCAACAATGGTCAAACTGCTTGCTTCTCCCTCCTTCTCAACTATCTTGGATTAGACCTACAATCCTCATCCTCTTTAGAAACCCTAGTTGCAACATGTGTGATGGATGTTGATCAAATTTTGCACCTTGTTACCACTTCACTTGGATGGAAAGACTTCCTTTTACACTTCAACTTGATGAATGTAATGTATTATCCTTTGATTCAACTTCTAGAGTGTCCTTACTAATCTCGAAGCTTCTATTTTATTAGACAACACTAGACTCTCGCATGTGTGGAGGTGACAACCCAAAAACAAATCTAAAATAATCTCGGTGATGGTTCTCCTTCCTTCGCTTGACTATAGGACTTTTTCCTTGTAAACTTCACACTTATTTTCTTTCTTTTATCCATGACCGAAAATTTGTCACTAGAATGATGGTAGAGTTTCCAATTTGTAGTGGTTTGCCCATAAAGAATAAGCCGACTTGAACTGGTGCCTAGACCGACGCCTTTTCTAGAAGAATCCTTAGGCTGAAATACCTTTTCTAGAAGAATCCTTAGGCCGACATGCCTTTTCTAGAATAATCCTTAGGCCGACTTCAAGGAGTATTTGTGAAAAGGTCTTGGATGGTATATGACACAAATAAATTATCTTTTACAAAGTTTATATTACCCAAATGGGTCTTCAACTCTTGAAATTAACTCAATATACTTTATGACTTAATGACCAAACCTAATAGCTCACAATGGGAGATTTAAATATAAATAAAATTCCTTGCTCATGAAACCCATGACACAAGAATTACAAAAATAAATTTATTTTCTTCTTTCATTCAATTACATAAAATAATAATTACACATGTCATTATGAAGACTAAACCTAGTTACACTTTTAAACGCTCCCTCTTAACTAGGGAGGTATTCATAATCCATACAAGGTACTTGGACATTCTCAATCTGAAGAATCATATTAAGAAGAGTCAGATTAATAACCCATTTTTATAGCATCATATCAACATGCATTTTTATATAGCAAGGCCTTGACTAACAACTCTATCTCTCCACAAGATCATAGCACAATGTTGGCTAGACCAATGATGTATAGACACCCTCATCATTGTCTCTGTCAAAACATACCCTGCCCAGGTTCTCTTAGAGTATGTTCCACTAGGAGTATTCTTATCTTATATTCATAGTCCTCAAAGAATATCAGTCCTCTGCGACTACTCTTATATTGTATTCCCTAACTCATCCTCAATGAGCATCATATATCAAATGTTTGTCTGATCCTCATTTTTGTCTTCCCAAGTGAAGGCAAGAATGATGTGTCTATATCTCCCTATCAACTTGGGGAGGACATATCTATTCCAATGAATTAATGTACTCATTCCTATGGAAGGAATGTACCTAAGATCTCTCTTGGCTTAGGAATTTTATTCCAATTTTCTACCAATTTGGAAACTTGTTTCCAGACTCCCTCTTAATTAGGGACCTACCACAACTCTTTAGGTGGAGATTATGGGACAAATAGCTACTTGAAGAACTCCTCCTCGTGATTTCATGAGCCTCTTTTCTTTATTCATAAGTCTTCATATTTTGGGACTTATTTGTTGGTCATAAACCATCCATCAACTTTATCCATGAGTCGATCATGTCACTACTCCTTTCATCGGAAAAGTGATCCATCAATTCCTATCTCACCTTCCTTCATGCCATGCTACCTTCTTCATCCCATGATTCCTTAAGTATCTTTCATCCTACTACATGGACCTCAGTAGTGGAATATATTCATAGTTCCTCCCTTGGTATCCCTACATAAGACCATCCATATATCATTCAAAAATAAGAAATGAATATTAGATCAAAATTACCTCTGTGATGGTATTTCATCATGGCATCTTCTAGCTCGCATCAACATCCTACATACACATTAACAATCTCCAAAAGATATATATTTTCAGGGGTCTCTTTCTTTTTTAGACTTCATCGTAATCATCATATATTTCATGGGGATATCCTAGTCAAATATTTCAATCCTTGGATGTTGATTTCCTTTTTCATAGTTTCATATTCCACAATCTCTTCCTTTGTTTCTTCACATATTTCCTTCCAGGAAATTCCTATCATTGTTCCTCCAATTTTGTCAACAACCTCATGTTTCATATGCATATATATTATGCTGATTTCATTTAAAAAATGTGTGACCCATGCCTTCCTGCATCTTTTCAAAGGTGGAGATCCTTTCTTTTGACCATCCTCTCGAGATAGAGCATGTTACCTGCAACCATATGACATGACTATATGATATCGCATACAAACATGCATAACTCATTTTCCTTTAGGTCATATAGACTTCTTCAACAAATTTTGTGATTGAAAGAACTTAATCCCTTGATGTGCTTCACCTCTTTTGTCATCATACCATCATCCCATGAATTCCACAAGTTGGAATTCTTGATGAAACACTTGCTTCCTTTTAATTGGTGAACCTTCCAATGAAGATTCCAATAAATAATATTAAGTATCCTCATCCAGCAAATGCTTCCTTTTGACCGATGTATTGTGAGCTTTGTACTAGATAATTTTTTTTCTTTTTCCCATAAGTACCACTTATGCTTCTAATGAGGTTACCAAGAGCTATATCCTTCCATAGAAAATTTCCATAATATTATATTTAAGCTATTTTCCTCTATGATCACGTGCTCTCAATTTTAATGCTTCTTTGATGCCATGATGCATCCTATCATTTTCTTTAGTGATTCATGATATCCATATCTTACAATAGAAAACTTGAAAACAAGAACTTGGAAAGGACTAGGTGAAGAAGACTATCTCAATCATAGTAAATATCTCTTACTTCCTCTTTCTTGGAGTTCTTCTTTTAAAATTCCTCCACTTCTTCAGTGATATGGGATTCTTCTCTACCTCTTTTTTTATTGTCCTTTTTGAGCTTAAGACAATCTCTTTTGTAATGCCCATATTCTTGACATCCATAGCATTACAACTTAGCCAGGTTCTTCTTCTGTTTCTGAGGACCAAATTTCCCAGACTTCCCCCTTTTCTTTTCCATAGCAACATATGCTTGATTTTTCTCACTAAATCCTACACCAATTTTTTCCTTATTCTAGTTTCTTCAATATTACATAGTGATTATAGATCCTGGAATGGAGTTGTTTTTTTTTCCCATGAATACTTGAAGTAAACTTACCCCACTCCTCTGGTAGTGCATTGAGTACGACTGTGGTCATCTCCTTGTCAGACATTATTTCTCCCAGATCTTGAAGTATCTTCTTTCGATATCCTTAGCTTGTAGAGCTCTTTCCTTTGAGAGATAACTTCTCCTTTAGTCCTTACAGAAAACAACTCTACCACTTTTTCATATATTTCTTTTGAGGTGTCAAGTTTAGATACATATGAAATGAAGGGATCCTTGATGGATTCTATGAGAATCCTTTGAGCCCTCACTTCCCCTTTCATAAACTTTCCAAGTGATTGAGTATCTTATTCCTTTCACATGGTCCATAACCTCTTTTTTAATGTGATTCAGATATGTCCTCTTCTTCCATGCAATATTGTTTGAATCCCCAATCAATTTGTTGCTTTCCTTGCAATTTTTTTTTTTAGATTCAAACATAAATATACTTACTTGAGAATATGCTTCTTTCACTTGCTGCCTCCTTGAATTTGCTGAAAATATAAATGACACAGAACATCTTCTTGATGAACATAGATCTCTTCAATAGTGATCCTTGACTCCACAAATAAGGATATCACTATAGATCCTTTGGTTGTGTTGTTCTTGTTGATAATAATGAGTTCTTGATGATGTCTTGATGCTTGTAGGATGATCTTCTTTAATGGTAGGGTCCTTTCTTTAATGAGAGGAAATTGCCTTAGAAATTTTGAATATGATGAAAATGTCCTTGATTTTGATTCTCTAGGATGAACAGTCTTCAAGAAACTTTGGTTTGTAAATCCCTTCAACTTGAGTAGGGCCTTTGTGGTGTTTTGAGGATCCCAAGGCTTCTTTTGGTGTATACATCTTCTTCAATCTAATATTTTGATACTTATTTGTAGATATTGACTTCACTTTAATATCCTTCAAGATTTGATCCTTGAGTACTTGAGTGTCCCTTGATGAGATGCCCTTTCCTAGATTTTTCACCTTATCTCTGATACCATGTTGAGAAATTTAAGGCATAGAAATTAGGTGATTTCTCTTCTAATGATAACTTCTTGTGAATGCTTTTTAGATTAGGATATTCTCTTTACTTAGATTATTATAGTGTTATTCTTCATGAAACAACTACCAATGCATAAACAATAAAGAGACAACGAACACATAATGTAAGCGATCAACCAGGGCCTAAATCTCTCCAACTTGAGAGTAAAACCCAAACGAATTCTTCTTCTTATAGAGACTTGAATTGATGAATACCAAGATCAAGACCCTTAACTTATTTAACCTCTCCAATATCAAGTCACAAGATCTCTTTAGTTTAACCTCTTGTTTGTGGAGTCAACATTGGTTAAACTGCTTGCTTCTCCCTCCATCTTGGCTATCCTTTAGATCTTGACTTCTTGGATTAGACCTACAATCCTCGACCTCTTTAAAATCATAGCTACAACATGTGTGATGGATTTTTATCAATGTTTGCACCTTTTTACCACTTCACTTGGATGGAAAGACTTCCTTCTACACTTTGGCTTGATGAGTGTCAACAAAAATCACTAGATTCTTGCACGTGTGGAGGTGACATCCAAAAAATAGATATGGAATAATCTCGATGATGGTTCTCCTTCTTTCGATTGACTATAGATTTATTTCCTTGCAAACTTCACACTTATTTTCTGGTTTTTATCGTTGGCCAAAATTATATCACTAGAATGAAGGTTGAGCTGCCTATTTATAGTGGTTTTGTCCATCAAGAATAAGCAAACTTGAATAGGTGCCTAGAACAACATGCCTTTTCAAGAATCATCCTTAGGCCAACTTCAAGCAATGTTTGTGACAAGGTCTTGGAGGGTATTTAACACAAATAAATTATCTTTTACAATGTGTATATTACCCAAATGGGTCTTCAACACTTGACATTTACTCAATAGACTTTATAAATTGATGTCCAAACCTAATAGCTCATAACGAGATCTTTAACTATAAAATAAAATTCCTTGCTCATGAAACCCATGAGACAAGCATTACAAAAATAATTTTATTTTCTTCTTTTCATCAATTACATAAAATCATAATTACACATGTCATTATGAAGACTGAACCTAATTAAACTTTTCAACACACTCGACATTACATTACCTTACAACATCTCTACCATACTAAGATGGAGAGTGCCCCTTGGTGTAAAAATTAAATTACAATGTAATAAATTAAATTGAAGCGATTCGTTATTTTAAAAAATTTATGATGTTTTTTAGCTTAGTGAATGTTATGATTTACTATTATTATTATTTCTTGATCTAATGCTTCATTTTATTAACACTACAATATCTCTCCCATATCGAGTCGATATTTAAATGTTTACACTCATTTACAACTGCTATAACATTTCCCCATATTGAAGGAAATTTTAAATACTTACACTCATTTACAAACACTATAACATCTCCCCCATGTTGGTTTGTAGATTACCTTGACGTAAAGTGATCACCTAACAAACCATTCAACAATGACTTATACGAACTTACAATTGCATTATGCAGACAAACTAACAATACAAGCAAAGGAATATCATTGTGGATACAAACCAACAATTCAATCCATTCACACATATTAATTTAAACGATCAATTAAGTATTAAAATTCGTAGGTGTTGGAATTAATGATCGTTAGCACTGAAGGAAATAGTGAAAACCCCACAATTCCACAAAAATTAACCATTAAACATAAAAGCTTTGTAACAAAAAAACTCTAGTGTTGAATGCTTATGTGTGAGGCTCTCTCCTAAGAGCCTCTAACTAAAAAACTAAATTTATCTAAATTTAAACACAATAAAATGGGAAATAACTTATTTATATCTAAACATTTATTTGATGATAATATACCATTAAAGTTTATTTACCACAATTTAAATAAGTAAGAATTTTATTTCAATCATTTACATAAATAATTAATAAACAGAGGAATACATGTTCCAATAGCTTAGTTGAGATGCTATTGAGCTCCTGACTTTGTTGGGATGATCCTCTTGACTACCTGACTAGATTTGCCTCCCAACCAACTATGAAGTATTTCCTAGACCAAGGAACCTCCACGGGTTCCCTAGCCCTCCGAGCCAAAGTCCAACTAGATGTAGTGTGTCCAAGTTAAACAAACACTCTCCTTCTCTCCATTCTCTTTTCTTGACCTTCCTCCCAGCCAACTAGAAAGTATTTCTTATCCCATGGAACCTCCACAAGTTCCTTAGCCCTCTGAGCCCAAGTCCAACCAGATGCAGTGTATTCAAGTTAAACAAACACTCTCCTTCTCTCCCTTCTCTTTTTTCCACCTTCCTCCCAAAACAAAATCCTCCAAAACCACAACCAAAACCAAAACCAAGACAAAGGTTCCCCCCTCCTCCTCTCATCGTCCTTACCCTTTTATGCCTCTTCCTCCCATCCACCTCAACCACCTATCATTAATGTCATAACTACCCCCTCATCCTTTCATTTGAATTTTATTACCATATCTTCTCCCAAGTAAATTTGAGAGGACATTTTGGGGATAAGATATAGATATTTAATTTGGAAATTAATTGGAGAAGACCATATCTTATCCCAAGTAAATTTGAGAGGACATTTTGGGGATACGTTATGGATATTTAATTTGGAAATAATTGGGGAAGACCATATTTTCTTCCAAGTAAATTTGAGAGGAAATTTTGGGGATAAGATATGGATATTTGATTTGGAATAATGGAATGAGACCATTTCCTATCCAGAAATTAAATTTGAGAAGACAAGTTGGGAATTGAATAATAACAATAATGAAATTTATATCAGTAAATAAATTTACAGTTCACAAATGTAGGTATGTCCCAATATTTCTTGATAATTATTAGTCAATATTTTTAGGTAATTTAAGCACTAATAAAATTTGCATGATAAAATTAAGTTGGGCATTCCATTATGCACTCATTCTTTACTCCTTAGCAAAACCAAAATTACAATAAAGTCTAGTTCTCTTCTCATTTACAATTTCATCAAAATAATTTTATTTAGCGCCTCTCCATTGGTGTGCTTGGGTTTATAGGTAGCATTAGCCTTGTTGAGATAAATTAGAAGCCAAGTGTTCTTGTCTCTTCAACTCCATAACTTCATCACTTTTCCTCTCCCTTTCATATTGTGTTGGCATCATTCTAATTAGAGTTCCTTCTAGTTGTTTTTTTCATAGTACTTAAAATGGAAGAACAACACTTTGGAGCCGAGTGGCAGTGAATTGATCTAACATGGGTACTTTACACCATCAACGTTTTCTCCTACCTCATTATTAGCCTCCATAGTCATGAGCTTCACTTCCATAACCATAAACATCAAATTTTACTAATTTCTTTACGATAATTTTAGTAATTAACCATTCAACGTTTCTTGCAAATCAATAAATGAAGTAATGATAATAATTATATAGAAGTTACAAACAAAAACCATCAATAATTTTATTTATAAATTTATTCTAAAAAAATCTATAAAATAAATAAATAAATAGTAAATAAAAATAAAAATCTCTCAATATTTCTATGTCATATGAGAAGGGTTGGAATTTGATGGGAAAAATTGTCGTCACAAGGCATTTTCAACGTATTTGATGTTTACAAATTTTGCATAACCATCTTCCTTGATGTGTTCTAAATTTTACAAAAGTATTTTTGATGGGTTATTATTTTCCGAAAACGTTCTTAATACTGCATATCAAGTTGTTTCATTTGGACTAGGGCCTGTCATGGTGTCACATCCATCCATTTATTCACCAAGCATGGAGTAATATTGCGAGTAGGCGAGCATCAATGCTATATGTCCTTGAGCCTCTCTTGTCTACTAAATCCATTGAATATTTATTTACAGAGTATGGGGTTTCATATATTGTACGATATGTTAGATGGGAAATAACTCAAGGTTGATGGTAAGGCATCAAATCAAGATCTTCATAAGTGGTTTGAGATCGAAGAAGGTGGCATCCTTTCTTGTTTGAAAATATTCTTAGGCTTTCTCGTCCAAGACTTCCCATTTCTCTCCAACTTGCTTGGCTAGATGATTAGAGGGAATGAATCATGGAAGTAGTTGTATCTATATAAATTTCTTGTGGGAGGTTTGTGTGACCATAACTGAGGTGGTGGGGATTATCATGGAAAAGTAACTCATGTTTGGTTGCTTGGCATGTGCTTGATTATGGTACTGAGATCAAACCTCCCCACCCCCCAATGCAAAGGTACCATTCAAGATTACAAGAAGAGAAAGGTTTATAATAAAATAGAAAAAACATCTTGACTGTATTAATGGGAGTAATGGAGAATTTGGTTTTTGTATTTGTGCATTGGGGTGTTTGAAAAAAATATCATTATCTCAACCATCTCATAACTTCCCATCCAATAGGAAAACGTCATTTCCTTTCTAAAACACCTTGCTACCCATTAGAGAAGAGTGAAGGATCTTGTTGGACACCTAACTATACCAGAGAAAGAGCAACAACTAGTAAGTATGAGTTATTTTCCACAACCATTTTGTATTAAAGAATAGGTTAGGGAATTTAATTGTATAAAATATTGTTTTATGTTCAGTAGAAAAGAATGATAGGGCATGGTTTTAAATTAAAATATGTCATAAAACAAAGTAAAGACAATCTTTACATTATATAATGGTTTGTTGTAGATCAAATGTTATTATGTTTTTGGAAGAGAACTAAAAATATTGTCTTCACCAAAAGACATGTTAATAAGATAAGTATTAGCTAATCATGTCATAAGAACCAACACATCATTGTATTATCATTATTATGTATGCATATGAGGAGGTAGCTCAAAGAAACAAAAGAAAAACGTTTGTTTTTTTGTTTTTTTGGTAATTAGGTTGAACCTAGGTTGGGGTTACTTAATAGTGGCTGTCATGCAGAAAGAGTTATTTTTGCGGACAAAACTAACCTCCCTAGGAGTCTAAGACTCTCTAGTGACAAACAAGACAAACAAGAGCAATCCTTCTCTAAATTATTCTATGAGAGATCAAGTGTTTTCCGATCTTACCTTAGGTCCAACGCTTGTTGTAGCAGTCCAGCCTTGCTGATCCAGATGAGCTCCTCCTTCACTTTAAGACCTGCATACACTAACAAAGCAAACGATTACATACACCTGAATATTCATCATAAAACAAAGCATATTCATCACATAGACCAAGGAGTACATGAAATAATTCATTAACAACAAATCATTGAGAAGAATGGACTTATTTGTATTAAGGAA
>APFE031249674.1:53060-82926 GCA_000404065.3 Pinus taeda
TCCAATTTAATTGAAAAACATTAAAAAGCTTTTAAAATATAAAATTAGTTAATTAAAAGTTTAATTAATTCTCGTTACTCGTGTTCTGGCAGATAGTGGCTTTGTTGTAGAGAAGGGCCGAATACCTTCTTCTTTGCTGCAAGAGGATGTGAGGAGGGCCACGGAGGGCAAGAAGGTAGTACCTTCTTCTTTACTGCAGGATGCGGAGGGCCGCGGAGTGCAGGGAGCAAGGAAAACACTGCAATTTTCTCCATGATTCGATTAAGAGAATAGCTTTGCAACCATTTCACCATTGGGGTTACAGATGCAGGTTCTCGGATGGTTTTCTACAGTCGTCAGGCTCAGTAATACCTCAGCTCATTATTCTGAGACTTAAATTCTTTCCTTTCCTCCACCTTTCAAGCAGTAACCCTGTCATAATTTTTCTGTTGCAGTAGTGGGGAGGTTTGCTTATTATTTTTGTCTTCGCCATCAGAAATGCGGGTCTATCACAGTCTAGAGGTGACTGATTCCGCCACCTCACTCGACTAGGTTGAGACCTTGTTCATGAGGGTTCAAATTCACTAAGGCAACTCTGCATTCCTCTGCCGACAGAGGTATGTACCAAGGTTTAACTTTTCATCTTAAAGATTTTTGAAACCCTAATTTAGTTTTATCTTTCCTGTAGGACTTCGAAAACTCTCAAAATGGGTGGTTCGAAAGGAATGCAGTACTAATTCTTAATCTGCTTCGAAATTCACAATCATCAGTTGGGAAGGTTCGCTTTGCAACCAAATCCTCGCGCAACCTCAGGTAAGGTTTTATATGCAACCAAATCCTCACACAACCTCAGGAAGTCCAACCATTAAATATATTGTATTCAAAATTACTGGGTTCATCAAGAAGTTTAATTCCTACTTCCTTATCGCAGCGTGAACAATGGCCATGGAAACCCTAGGTCTCAGCCCCACAGGTAATTCTGATTTCATCTTTCTATCAGTTATGCTACACATATTTCAAGGTCTAGAAATCAACTCACTCGCTGCTTCTCAACTGCACGTAAACTTGTCGGTAGAATTACCTAAAGGAAAGGTTTCATGTTTTCTCAAAATGCCTATGTTCTCACACAACCCTTTGACATGTATGTTGGAGGTTGTCCATTATTGGTCAAACCCTCCAAGGTTCCAGTCACTTATATATGATTTTCAGTTCTCTTCTTATAAATTTTCTTTTTATAAAATGCTTGACAAAGTTTTCCATGAAATCATAAGTCGTTCTGAATTTTCTCACTACAGTTAGTCAATTTCTAATATAATTATTCAGTGCTAATGTTAGCAGTCGTAATTCTCCAGTCCTTCTCTGCTAGATTGGTCCAACCATTAAATATATTGTATTCAAAATTACTGGGTTCATCAAGAAATTTAATTCCTGCTTCCTTATCGTAGCGTAAGCAATGGCCATGGCGACCCTAGGTCTTCATCGATACTTATTTGCAAAGCTCTAGTTTCTTCTTTCTATAATGGTTGGTGTTTATGTCTCCTCTACTGCTCCATTGGTGTATTAACGTTTATGGTCATTTCTCGGTTGCAAGGTTAGAACTAAGTTATTTTAACTTCGAAGAGGACCCAACCATCATATGCATAATTTTTAACTTCGAAGAGGACCCAACAATCATATGCATAATTTTTGTCACGATGTTATTCCCCTGTATTTGGTCAGTTTTTATTATTGTGGGTCATAACTCCTAAATCATAGGTATTGAATGAAGACACTCTATTTGTCTTAGGATTTTATGGGGAAACTCTGTTTTGCATTGCAAATTTGAGTATATTTTAGATCGAGCAAGAGATTTTTTGTATTTAAATATTTAGCGATTCAAATATAGATTCTGGATTCACTCCAGGTAGATTTTGATAGAATCTCAATGATAGGAGATTCAAAACATTTGTATCCTTTTAATTAATGTTCAAATTTATAGTGAAAACTTACAATCAAATATTTCTATGACATTTTTCTCTTTTGTTTTCAATCTTTTATTAAATAAACATTATGGTGTAAAGCATATTACAAAAAACTTAAAAGTTTGGTGACATATTATGGAGGACCATTAGATTGCCAAAGGACAAATTAAATTGTGAGCGGGGGATGATTGTAAGTCATGAATTTTTTTTCTTCTTCTTTTACTGCCATGTGTTTCCTAATTATTTAGTGAATATTGGGAAAAATTTAGATGTTTCTGGCTACAATTTTGTTCATTTGTATGCTTTTAATTTATGTTCAATTTTGTAGTGAAAACTTACAATCAAATATTTCTATGACATTTTTCTCTTTTGTTTTCAATCTTTTATTAAATAAACATAATGGTGTAAATCATATTACAAAAAACTTAAAATTTTGGTGGAAGATTATGGAGAACCATCAGATTTCCAAAGGACAAATTAAACTGTGAGCAGGGGATGATTGTAAATTCTGGGGACGATTGAAGAATTGGGTTGAAGTTCATTGAATTCTGAGTTGGGATGATTGGGATGATTGAATTATGAAGTTCACCCTTGCACAAGCCAATTGCAATGTCTTGGTAGTCTTTGAAACCAAATCCTAATGCAACCTCAGGTAAGGTTTTATTTGCAACCAAACCCTCACACAACCTCATGCAAGGTCTAACCATTAAATATATTGTATTCAAAATTACTGGGTTCATCAAGAAATTTAATTCCTGCTTCCTTATCACAACGTGAGAAATGGCCATGGAAACCCTTGGTCTCAACCCCACAGGTAATTCTGATTTCATCTTTCTATCAGTTATGTTACACATTTCTAGGTCTAGCAATCAACTCACTCGCTGCTTCTCAACTGCAAGTAAACTTGTCAGCAGAATTACCTAAAGGAAAGGTTTCATGTTTGCTCGAAATTCCCAGGTTCTCACACAACCCTCTGACATGTATGTTGGAGGTTATCCATTATTAGTAAAACCCTCCAAGGTTCTAGTCGCTTATATATGATTTTCAGTTCTCTGAGAACTATAGATAGGGATTTGCTATCTAGCATAATTGCCATGGGATTTTTGGATTGTTTGAGGAAATTTACCCTCAAAGGAATTTTCTCTTTACTTAGATTTATGTATTATACTCCTGTTAAGTTTCTTAAAAAGTGTATTCGCATGAACTTGAGACCTGTAGTTTTTATGAGCATTGGGATTGTTTTATGTCTGATAATGCCATTTAAAAAGAGATCAATAAAATTTTCTTTTTATAAACTGCTTGAAAAAGCTTTCCATGAAATCATAAGTCGTTCTGAATTTTCTCACTACAGTCAATCAATTTATAATATAGTTATTTAGTGCTAATGTTAGCAGTCGTAATTCTCGAGTCCTTCTCTGCTAGATTTTTAAAGGGTTTTGAGCATGCATGCAATTATGATTATATATTTTTTATATTACTCCTACGCCTTAGGGTATTATACAGAGGAATCCCTCTATAACATATTAGTGTTCTTAATTCACTGGGTTGAACAGATCCGGAAATGGATTTTAAAAATGGAATGAGATTATCTGCAATTTGATGTATGCCATTTTCTTGGCAGCTTACACTAATATATGGACATCTATGTTATGCTTTTGTTTGTTTAAGGGTGGTTAGCCCAACTTCAACTTTACTATTTCTTTATGTAGTTATGCATACTTGGAATCTTTTCTTCTAGATGTGATAAATAAATTTTTATACGCTGTTTCTTAGTTTCACCTGTGTGACTATTTTCTAGCATTGATACATAAAAATCTCAGATCGAAAATATTCCTTACTTCGGTTAATGACACCATTACATAATTACTCCCAAATCTCCAGTCATGCTGTGAGTGTTCTTTTAAAGTATCTTACTGCGGTATGGTTCCTCACTAGGTAGACCCTATCGCCTACAATATCCCTCTTTATTAAATGGTAGAATCTATTATTACTCGAGTTATTCGGGCTTTCCAATATTCCAAGTATTATATTTCCTCTATATATATATTTAGTCTAAATATTGTGCCCTAGTACTGATGGTTGCTTATAATGTATTTTGGCTTAGTATCTACAAAGTCAATTTATAGAATGCAAGATATATTTTCCTACTTCCTTTCGTTGAGTTTATTTTCTTAATTTGGAAATTTGGAATGGAACCTAGCCCTGGGTTCTGCGCACTCATCCCCCAGTATTCACATCCTGAACTTAAGAACATTTTTTGAGCTGCTGGTTAGTTGTCTTGGCCCAAAAAATAACTTATTTCTCTTATTTTTAGATAAATTTACCACCAAAGATTACCCTTTTACGGAACCTTGCCCTCAACATGATAAACTATTCAGTCAAAAGGAAAAATAAATCCAATTGGTAATCTTAACGATCAAGTTAACAAACAATACTGAAAAGACAATAGCTTATAGAGTCATTAAGTAACACTGTAAAAATTGTGTCATATGATGTATCTCTTCCTTTCTAATAGAAATCTGGAATAGTTAGCCCTGTCTTTTGTGGAGACTGCCAGTCATATATGTAGATAGATAGATCAATAGATGTTAGTGTGAGAAACTACACTTTTTTCATCCTTTCTTGCAATCACACATTTACATGAAAACAAGCTATGGTATGTCAGAAAACATCATATCAGAATTTTCCATCTTTTCCTTACATGCCCATTCGCGTTTCTATATATGGAAAGAGGTAACAAGTTTTCTAAATATTCAAGCAGATGTGGATAGATCTTCGATTGGAAAATGTATTACATTGGTTCGAGAGACAAAAATAAAATAGGGAACTTCCTTTCTACATCATTTGGGGTATTTATAGGAGCAGGAACACCAAAATCTTTGAAGAGATTGTCCCACAAGTGAGAAAAACAAACCTGAAGATTGTGGAATATTTCAAGGAGATTAGGCCTTGGTGTCAAAAATCACATAGGAGAATGTGTTGTAATAGAGAAATTGATTTGTCCATATGGGTGGGCTATTTTGATGGTGCTTCAAAAAATGGAGTATGTGGGTGTGGGGCAACAAATTGTTTTGGTTTCCACAAAATTCTATCACTTCAATTGGTTTGGGGGTGAAGGTACAAATAACATAGTTGCTTTCTCTATGGGGTTACTGCGTTGTGCTAGCTGGATGGCAATAGAGAAGATAAAGGTTGTTGGTGACTCCAAATTAGTAATTGAGTGGGTACAACGACATTCTGCTTTTGGTCCGCCCTATTTATATCACTGGAAGCAACAAATCAGATATTTGAAGGCATCCTTTAAGAAAATCTCCTTCTCCCACATATACAAAGAGTAGAATAAGGCGGCCTATCTCCTATCCAAAGGAGGGTGCATTGTTATGTCGAGTGTTATCTCCCATAAGACCTTCATCGATAATTGTTTGCAAAGCTTTGGTTTCTTCTTTCTATAATGGTCAGTGTTTATGTCTCCTCTACTACTCCATTGGTGTATCAACATTTATGGTCATTTCTCGGTTGCAAGGTTACAACTGAGTTATTTTAACTTCGAAGAGGACCTAACCATCGTATGCAAAATTTTTGTCAAGATGTTATTCCCCTGTTTTTGGTTAGAGTTGCTTATTGTGGGTCATAACTACTAAATCACAGGTATTGAATGGAGACACCCTATTTGTCTTAGGATTTTATGGGTCAACTCTATTTTTCATTGCAAATTTGAGTAGATTTTAGATTGAGTGGGAGATTTTCCGTATTGCAATATTTAGCAATTCAAATATAGATTCTAGGTTCATTCCAGGCAGATTTTGATACAATCTTAATGATAGGAGATTCAAAAGTATGCACATGTAAAATATTTCTTATATAAAGGACAATTGGTTTTTTCTGTCTGAAAAAAATAATCAAATCAGAATTTAAAGCTTTTCAAACTTGCTCTCGACTGGAGATCACAACGATTGCAAAGTAATGTTCACAGTGTGCCTTTGTGGATGAGAGATTCCAAAACACACCGATAAAAGTTTAATCATTGGATATTAATTAAATTGGATTATTGTTTTTGATGTAAATTGTGTGAGAGTGAAAGTAATTTCCATGTTTTAGCCATACGCTTAACTTATTATTTAGGACAAGAAGTTAAAGAAAAATTGTGTGTGACTGAAAGTAATGTTGGATATTTCTGATGGACACTCCACCCATCATCAAGAACCAATAATTTTTTTTAAGCATATTTATCATCTATGTCCTGGATGACAAATGGAGTGTCTACTAGAAACTTTTTCCATTGCTTTTTCTCGCACATAAATTACATAAAAAAACAACAATCCAACTTGAAGATGTTCCTTTTGCTAGCACGAGGTTTACATCCAGAAACAATAATCCAACTTGATTGGAAACTTGAATTTGCATAATAATTAAAACTGTTGAGTTAACAAAGCACTGAACCAAGCAGCTCACTAAATGAAAGAGATACAACTCATCAAGTTCACCATAGATACGAGTATTCAACCAGAAAATCTTGCATAAATTATAAGATGATGGAGAAATTGAGAGGCTTATCTCAAATCAACAAATAAGAAGTGATAATTGGAAAAAACATTAAAAACTTGAAAAAATAAGAGAAACTACACTGCATTTTATTGAGTGAAGGAACGAATGCAGAGGATGTGATTACATGGTAGGAAGTGACTCTTCCGAGTATCTACAGACTTTCTAGATATAAACTTGATTTGCATATCAAACTTGTCAGACAGATGCACCTTTTTGGAATGAAATATAGAACTTGTCATCATGGAAGGAATAAGATTAGCTAGACTTCATGGAGAGAAAGGTGTGTCCAAGACTATAACTATACTGTGTTTGCTAATGAAAATGGAATGAGAATATAGTATATCGGAGTAAGAGCATGACAAAAGGAAAATATATAGCAGTAGAAGTGCTAGAAGGAAAAGATATAGCAGCCAAAGTGTGCTCATTGTTCTCCAAACAATGAACTTACACTGCTATATCTTCTCCTCCTTGCAATTTTACCAATGATTGCCAATTCATAGAGCACATGCCTAGTCTTATGGATAAACATGTATTCGTCACTTGGTTTTTGATATCCTCCAACCACTTGTTTTATTGTGATCAAGAATGACATTCTTACATTTCTTTATCTGGCTCCAATTGAAATCAAAATCTACACAATTGAGCATGACAGATATTCAAGGGAAACTGCTTTGCTAGGGTCTAGTGCTTATGGAGATAGATCTAGATTATAGAAAAAATATTTATTTCTTCTTTGGAATGCTTTTTTATCTAAATTCATGGGGAGTGAGTGAAAGCAGGATTAGCAATGTTATTAGGAGGCCCACTAATTTTGAATGGGACATCATTCTTTAGCTTTTATTCTTGTATGTTTCTTTCTAGATGAACACAGGTGAAAACAAATTACCGTCTCTTTTGAATTAATATAATTTACCAAGCAAACTCAATCAAGCATTTTGAATAATAAACCAGTGGGTTTCTTCTCAGAGAAAAAGTGAAGGATAGACCAGTAGCTCGAACTTTAATGAGAAGGATGGATCATGTAGGGAATAGTGGAAAGTGAAACCTTTTTCAGTTTCCACATTGTTGGTGTTTCCGAAATACCATAATAAGTGGTTTTGTTGGCACCTAAAGACATGCATGGAGAAGCTTCTTGTTGTGAAGAGTTATATTACATCTTTGTAATGAATAGACTTGTTTCAAAAGAACAAATATATTAAGTGTTTGGCTTTTGACTTAAGTTATCTTTAGACATATGGTTGTCTTGTTCTTCAACTTCAGAGTTGTAATCATAAGTGATAGGGCTGAAGCATCCTCTTTGGCCATTTAAAATTGCAGCACTTATCAGGGTGGGTGTCGTTACATGGTTTGATAGTTGTGATTGTAAGTGATAGCGCTAAAGCATATTCTTTGGCCATTTAAAATTGTAGCAGTGTAAAAATTGTGTCATATGATATATCTATTCCTTTTTAATAGAAATCTGGAATAGCCATATCTCATACCTCTAATTATCAAGTAATCTTGCACTTCCTTAGCAAAGAAGGTTTTTTGAATGATAATGCCACCAACACTGTACCTAATGGATATTCATATCTTTGTTTGCAAACGTTCCTAGTGTCTTTGGGTGCCATTACATGGTTTGATAGCTATAGTCATAAGTGATAGGGATGAAGCATCCTCTTTGGCCATTTAAAATTGTAGCACTTATCAGGGTGGGTTCCATTACATGGTTTGATAGTTGTAATCATAAGTGATAGGGTTGAAGCATCTTCTTTGGCCATTTAAAATTGCAACACCTATTAGGGTGAACTGACCTACGAAAGGAAAATCAATCCAAGTGTTAATTTTAATGACTTAGCTACCTATGAGCCCTGTCTTTTGTAGAGACTGCTAGTCATATATGTAGATATATCTATAGATGTTAGTGTGAGAAACTAAACTGCATTTTATTGAGTGAAGGAACGAATGCAAAGGATGTGGTTACATGGTAGGCAGTGACTGTGCATAGTATCTACAAACTTTCAAGATATAAACTTGATTTTCATATCAAATTTGTCAGACATATGCACCTTTTTGGAATGAAATCCAAAACTTGTCATCACGAAAGGAATAAGATTAGCTGGACTTCATGGAGAGAGAGGTGTGCCTAGGACTATAGTTGTATTGTGTTTGCTAATGAAAATGGAATGAGAATATAGTATATCAGAGTGGGAGAATGACAGAAAGAAAAGCTATAGCAATAGAAGTTCCAGAAGGAAAAGCTATAGTAGTCAAAGTGTGCTCAATGTTCTCCAAACAATGAACTTAAACTGCTATATCTTCTCCTCGCAATTTTACCAATGATCACCAATTCATAGAGAACTTGCGTGGTCTTCTGACTAAACATGTATTGGTCACTTCATTTTTGATATCCTCCAACCACTTGTTTTATTGTGATCAAGAATGACATTCTTACATTGCTTTATTTAGCTCCAATTGAAATCAAAATCTACACAATTGAGCATGACAGATAGTCAAGGGAAACTGCTCCCTGGGACTTTCTAGAGAGCAGGAGCATGGCATAAGGAAAAGATATAGCAATAAAAGTGATAGAAGGAAAAGATATTGCAGTCAAACTGCACTCATTATTCTCCCAACAATGAGATTTTACTGATATATATATATTCCTCCTCGCAATTTTACCAATGATCACCAATCCAAGAACACTTGCCCAATCTTATGATTAAACACACATTAGTCACTAGTTTTTGATCATCCACCCTTGCTTTCAATAATTTCCATTTACATGTCGCTATTCTTCCCCACTCTATGCCTTACAACATTTCCTTTGAAACATTAGGTGAAAATGCTAGTTATTATTAATTATTATTATTATTATATTAGGGGACATTACAATTTTCATTTATTTTTTTAAATTATAAATTTTTAAATCAAATTCAATAAAGAAATATTTTAACTTTAAAAAATATGTTTTTAGAAACATTGTGGTTCACCATAACTAATCATTATTTCTATTGAAAAATAATAAATTGAGGAAAATGTAAAGGGAAGTCAATGGGAGACGTCAAAGAGTGCATGGCTTGCATGGCCCCTCTTCCCTTTCTTTGCAATTTTAAGCATTTCCCCTTTTAGGCATTTCCTTACTACAAATAATAACAAAATTTTAACATAATAACATCCACAACTTCTTACTTTTATTATGAGGATCAATAATTTCATTGTCAATCCCTTTTGGTGGGTGAACACTCATGAAATCCCATGCGAACTAGGATGTGGCATGCCACAAATTAACCAAAAAATTTAATACATTTGGCATAAGAAAGACCTTCATGTACATGCACAAGAGCTTGAAGTTTTCTTCGCAATTGGTTTGGTTGATGGAAAAGATCATGTTGTTTTCTCTCACACCCACGCATAATTGCATTTTGGTGGTTCTAGGTGACCCTTCAAAAATGGTGGTGGCTCCAAGAAACAAGTTGAATGATTGTATTCTTAATTTCTCTATGGTATGTGGATTTACTTCGACTTGACATCTTCATTCCTTATTTTGATTTTGTTTTCATATATCTTCTCCGTTTATACTCAGTGAGGTATTGGGATTTCTACAGTTCGATTCCTTCTATGTGTTTGGTTTAGCATTGCTAGGTTTGGTAAATGGTGGCCCATTTTTGTCTTGGTCACATGTTATCTTACACTTACATAATCTACCTTATTTCTTCCCAACTTGTGAACTCTTTGGTTTTTCCTCAATCCTCCTTGAACCTTGTCTTCTCCGTCTAGTTTTCCTTTGTGTAAATTTGATGGTGACCGCTTCTTTCTCTTTGTAGGTTGTTGTCTCTCCATTTCCCTACTCTCCATATTGCAGTTTCTACTCGAGAGATTCCTTGCAATCCCCCTTGCCTCTCTATACCTTGACCATGTCACAAAGCAATCCCACTCTTGTTTTTCATCACCCATGAAAAATATGAAAAGAGCCTCATCTTCCTCTAGTCGCAAGAGGCATCAAAATTCTATACAACCACTTAGGACTAGAACTTAAGGGGATTCTGAAAGATCTATTGCATTTTTTTGGGGGGAGAATTTGCCCCTCAATTCAAAAAGAATTTCACAATACCAAGCACGAAGCTCATCTGTAAAGTCGGATCTTGTCTAGTGTAGAAGTAGAGGAAATTTTGGGCTATTGAATCCCTCATCTAGGGAACAACCACACTAGGAAACTAGGTACCATCAAACTATTGATTTGTACTAGAAAATGAAAACAATTATGTGAAAAGTCTTAGTAAAATGATTAGAAACACAACAAGAAGTCCTTGAAGAGGTGCAACTCCAACTCAAGAACTTGAACTCCAAGGTCTCTCTAATGGAAAATAAACTAGCTAACATGATCTCTCTACTTCTTAGGAGAACACAAAGGCCCCTAAAACTATAGAGGTGGATTCTACTTATAGCCAAATGCTTATATTATCAAATTTTGTTTATATTCCATGTGACCATTATAGTGCTATCTATGTTGGCCATAAGTTAAAGTTTTAGAGTCCATCTCTATACTTTATTAAACTATTGAACTTGTACTATTGTGTTACTAATTTTGGATTGATTTTATGGTCCAAAGCCACTTATTTGTGCTACTAGTCTGGTTTCCCTAATGGTACACTAGTAGACACAAATTAACAATGAAATATGTTGTTATCATATAATACAAATATTTTTGTAGCTCAAAAATAAACAACGTGGCTAAAATTTATAATCATTTAAAATAATTTGTATTTTGATACTAAAAATAATTTTTCTATAGTTTATATGTCACTTAAAATATTTTATATTTCACAAAAAGAATTAATTTCTTTTATATAAAATACCAAACAATAAAATTATCATTTATTAGTATATAATCTTAAATTTCATTGTAAAAACCATTTTACTGATGTAAAATCAAAAAAAAAAATTCTCATAATTTAATAATTTAACTATCTAGTTTCTTGTTTTACTTATAATGTTATGCACAAATAATAATAATAATAATAATAATAATTATTTATATTATTATTATTAATCTTTATTTATATTATTAATTATTAATCATTTTTTTTTTGTAGGCAAAGGTGGTGCATCTCGTTTTCTATTAACATATCAGAAAATTACATCAAAATTAGTGGACCAGCTACCCGCCCACCAGGGGAAACTGAGTAGAGAATCCACCTAAAGTTTTTAACACCATACCAAAAAAAGAAGTCACGAAGTCTCTTTTTCCTGGCTAAATAGACATTACAGTCCTTCCCTGGACTAATTCTAGTGATATGCATGTATAAACTGTCCATTACAAAAAGAGGGAAGCTGACTAAAGTATCTAAATACCGCAAAATCATCAGAAAGGAGACAAGAACTAAAACTACTCAACAGCATTAGCAAAGATTGGAGAGTCCTCCTTGGAGCTCCTCTGCTGGCTGGCCTTGAGCAATTGCTGAATCTCTTCAAGCTGCTTCCCTTGCATCTCCATGGAGATTTGCAGGATCCGAAGTTCACGCCTCAAGTTGGGAACACCCTGAGCCATCTCAGCCATTTCAGAGGCCACCTGCTCCAAAGCTTTGGCCAGCAACCGTTTCATTACGCAATACATATGAAGGGATTGTTTGAAAAGAGACATCCTTCCTCTTGTATTGCCAGGGTCATGAACCAGCAACTCCCAATCCTCCATTTCTGACTCCGATTGGGCCTGAATTTCCTCGTCTTCCATATTCTGGATAATGCGCCTGATTTTCGGGTTGGTGTTCTGAATGTAAGCACGTTCAGCCCGCTGGATTTTATGCTCAAAGGTCTCGACTCAGGGGTATCTTTCTTGCTGCCCCGGGCTTTACTGGCCACGCTGTTCTGACCACGGCTGGGAGCAGACTCGCAGCCATCGTGATTGACCCGCCTCCGACGCCCGCGCGTAGGAACCCTTCGACCACGCCGGATCCTAAGACTGACTCCCATGGCATACCGCTCCCACTCTTCGGCATTCATACTCGGGTCGCTGCTCCCTCCCTCGTCTGAAGTGTCTGGGACCTCAAAGACATCGTCCGGAACCTCCTCCTTCGCAATCCCTTTACCTTTCCTATCGGCCACCTTGGTCCACGCAACTGCCACTTCCTCGGCAAGCCGAGCCTTCTTTCTTGTTTCCATCATTCCGCTCACCGAATACCGACTGAAAGAAATGCAGGAGGCCCTTAGACAAACAGTGACGCCTTTCGCGCTGCCGCAACTAGTTACAATTCTCTGAGGGTGGGTGTTGTGCATGCGGGTTTTTATAGAATCCCGGAGCCTGCTCCTTCTATCCTTCCATCTGTCCGAATCCTGCCATCTGTTCCCGCAAGCATGGCAATTCCTATCACACATTCGGTTTGATTTATTACTAATTACGACCTCTGACATGTACTCACCATTACCACGCCAGTTCGGATCTACCATTGGGTTGATGTGAGGCGAAGAATTCTCCTCAGATCGCGTACCATCTCGATGTGATCTCCCATGACGATCACCGATCTCTTCACCCAGGCCTCTCTGACGATCTTTAACCGCCTGTCCTAACTTCCGTCCTTCCCCAAGGCTCCGCACGAGCGGTATCATTCTCCTGGGATTCTTAATCATAATAAGCCTACATGGGCAGGACTCTCCACGTCCCTCTGGCGCTCCAGCTCATCGTGCTCCACTGCTCTACCAGTGGCTTGGTCATGATCCGCCTTGATGATGGTTGCCAGGTCTGACCATTCCTGATGCCCGCACACCGCTCTCCATTGGACATCCACCGAGCTACCGCGGCCTCTGCATCCCCAGTTCGCCAAGAAGTCAACTGCCTGGTTCCCTTTCCGCCTCACATGGTTGATCACCTTATACTCAATGCGAGGCAAGAGCTCTGCTATTTCCTGGACTATTCCTGCTGATCACCAACTACTCGAGACTTTTTCCCAATTCCGGCCATTGCAGAGTTTTTTCAACATCTCCACCGCGATCTGAGAGTCCCCTGTGATTTCAAGGTTGGAGTATCCGTTTCTGACCGCAATTCATAAGCCTTGGTGCAGAGCCCAAAACTCTGCCTCATTATTTGTCATCTCCCCCCCCCACTCAGCAAAAATCCATCTCACCTGATTACTGTTGTCCCTGAAGATACCACCAAAGCCAGCTTCGCCCGGGTTCCCCTTAGAGGCCCCATCGAAATTCAATTTGATGAAATTTTCTTTAGGATAACAGAATTTATCCGGGCTGTTAGACCACATCTCATGATGGGGATTCTGCTTATGAAAAACCATTTCGAATTTTAAATTTAATCTGTTCAGGATTTCTTCCTCCATCGGGTTGGCCTTCCAATCTTCCCCAACCCACTTATCCGCCAAGATTGTTTCTCGGAGAAGCTTAATTGCTTTTCCACAAATGACTTCCGGCTCCATTGCAGAGTTCTGGAATATCCTGCGATTCCTCTCCTTCTAGATCATCCAGAGGGAGAATCCAGAGATGAGGTCCCAAGCGCGCCTGACAACTTTACATTGATAGACTTCCTTATTCCATTGGAAGACCACATCATTGAATTCGCGGGGGGTATTTTCAGGCTTACCAAAAGATCTTTTGGTGTTTATCCACAGGGTCTTGGCAAAGGGGCAATGGAGTAGCAGATGATCTTTGGTTTCCCCCTCCGAATTACACAAGCAGCATCTCGATGGGCCATTAAAACCTTTCTTTTGAATTCGATCCCAGGTGAGGATTTTGTTTTTTGAAGCTAACCAGATAAATATGGAGACTTTCGGCCACCAATTCCTTTCCCAAACTATTCTCCAGTCGGGGTTTGGATCGTTTCCAGATTGATCTGAGGTTAGGAAGTAGGCCTCCTTAGTAGTGAACGAGCCCTTCATAGAATTTCCCCAACGGAGAATATCCCTGCCATTGCAGGATTTAATCTTTCTTGACTCCACCTCCTTACTGAAGACAACTTTGTGGTCCGAGCTGAACTCTCCTTCCCACTCCGACAGATCCACCCAAGTCCTCCAATTTTCATCTGGGTTATTAACTTTCCAATAGTCCCTGACGAGAGGTCTATCTCTCCCAATTCTGTCACGGACCTGTTGTAGGCCCTGAATGGAGCTTAGTCTTGCCTTCTGATGCCATTTATCCTCCCAGAAGTTAGCTTCCTCGCCACCCCTAATCTCCCAGAAAGAATGCTTTTCTACCAAATCCCTGTTGAGACGAGAAAGGTCCCAGACCGAAGATCCTCTGGGGGTATCCTTTCGCTTTAAGATTTCTACTGCTGACTCAGGCATATTATATTTTTCTTTCCATATAATTTTCCACAGATCATTTCCCCCCCTAAGCCATCTCCACCAGAGTTTTGCTCCCAACACCATATTGAGAGTCTCAGGGTCCCTCAACCCCAGACCCCCTTTCTCCTTTCTTTCCGTTAACTGACACCAGGAAACTAAGGCCCATTTTTTCTTCTGATCCGCCCCTCTCCATATAAAATTTCTAATGATCTCTCTTATCCTTACACAAATACCTATGGGGGCTGCCATAATTGATAAAGGGTAGACAGGGATAGCTTGAAGGATAGTTTTTGCCAAAACTATTCAACCGGCTATATTTAACGTTCTGAAGGCCCAATTTGCCACCTTATTGCTGAGCTTATCTATAATTCCTTGCCAATTTTTCATCTTTTTGGAGGTAAAGTCCAAAATGTTTCCCAGGTATTTAGTAGGAAGTTCGCCCCTCCTGAAACCCAAGAGTCTTGTAAGATGAGCTTTGACCTGATCCACAACGTTAAATATGAAGACACAAGATTTGTCCCTATTAATTTCCAGACCAGAAGCCTCCGCAAAAAGATCTAGGATTTTTCGGAGGTGTTTAACCTCTTTGACTGTTGGCTCTCCAAACAACATGATATCATCAACAAATTGCTGATGAGTTAAACATAGATTATTTCCCCAGAGCTTAAGACCTTTGATTTTATCTACTTCTCTTTCTTTCTTGATGAACCTACCCAGACCTTCAACGGCTAAAATGAACAGAAAGGGGGATAAAGGATCACCCTGACGAAGACCTCTAGTGGCAGAGAAAGTTTTCGAGGGAATCCCATTCACTAGGATGGAAAAACTTGGGGAGGAGATCAAGCTATGAATCCAGTCAATCCACCTCCTACAAAAGCCGAAGCTCTCCAGGACTTTTCCCAAATAGTTCCAGCTTAAACGATCATATGCCTTTGATAGGTCTAATTTAATCATCATCCCCTTCTGTTTCTTGACTTTTAAGGAGTGAATGACTTCTTGCGTGACCACCAGGCCATCAAGGATCTGCCTTCCTTCAACGAAACCCGTTTGTTCAGCAGAAATTAACTTATCCAACAGGGGTTTTAATCTCTTAGCCATCATAGATGTTATAATCTTATAGATAACATTACACAATGCTATGGGCCTAAAACCATTAACATCTTCCATATTATCACCTTTAGGGATTAGAGCATAGAAAGTGGAATTAAGGGCAGGCCATACCTTCTGATTCATCCTGGATTCTTCTACCAGCTCCAGAATCTCTTTTCCCAGGAAGTGCCATCCTGCCTGGAAGAAGACAACAGTGAACCCATCGGGGCCTGGAGCAGTACCTTTCTTCATTGCTTTCACAGTTTCCTCTATCTCCTCTAAAGTGGCAGCTCTCATTAACGCTTTATTTTGGTCTTCAGAGACCAAACGAGGGATGGCAAAGCAAATTTCCTGGATTGCATGAATTCTATCAACTTGAGGTTCCTTTAATATTTCCTTGTGATGATCAATCAGGACCTGTTCGATTTCAGCTTGCTCAACCACTCTGTTCCCATCCTTATCTTTGATAGATAGAATCTTGTTTCTCTGTCTATGTTTGATCATAGCTTGATGAAAGAACTTAGTATTTCTTTCCCCCTCCCTTAACCATTTTATTCTCGATTTCTGGCGCCAGAGGATTTCCTCTTGCTTCCTTCTTTCTTAAAGTTTGCCAAGAATTGTTCCTTCCTTGCTGATGCTTTCCTCTATTCTTCCTTCCAAAATCATTTTCTGCTGTAGATTTTCCATTTCTTTTTCCAAATTTTGTTTGTCCTCCATAATATTGTCGAACTCCTTCTTGTTCCAATTTTTAATTTTCTCTTTTAGCTCTTTAAGTTTTAGTTGAAACAAACGCATTTTCCCTTTGCCCTGAATCGTGCTTTGACACCACCATTCTTCCAGTTTTTTGATAAATGTTGGGTCTCTTAGCCAGAAGGATTCAAAACGAAAAGGTTTTTCCTTGGAGCACTTTGATGTCCACCTCAAGTCTGATTGGCCAATGATCAGACCCCAGGGAAGGCATTATCTTTGCTTCTACAAAAATATCCTTGTTCATGATACCTTCAGAAACAAGGAATCGATCAAGCCTGGAGGCAATTTGATTTTTACCCCCCCTCCTGTTATTCCAGGTGCAAATCCCGTTTATAGTCTGGATGTCCACAAGCCTGAGGTCATCTATCAGATCATTAAACTTCTCCATAAAGTGATCCATTTTTCTTATTCCTCCCTTCTTTTCTTCTAAGGATCTGATTAGGTTAAAATAACCACCAATTATCCAGTCAACTTCTGGATATAACCTACGAATGATTTTCATGCTATTTAGGAAGTTTTCTTTTTCTCCTGGAGAAGGAGGTCCATACACCCCTGAGATGACAACCTGCTCTTTAGTTCCTACTATTCTACCAAGGCCAATAAGGATTCTGCTCATACTAGTCCAGCTATCTAAGATGATATCATTCGGGTTCCACAAAATTGCAATACCCCCTGCAGACCCAATGGCATCTTGTCCCGTAACTTCATAATGCATTTTATTCTTGGCCATGAGTTCTTCAATCTGTTGAACCGAAATTTTTGTCTCCTGTAGAATCATAACACTAGGCTTTTCTTTTTTCAATTTTTCTTTCAAATACCTCTGTTTGCCCTTGCTATTCAGGCCTCTTATATTCCAACTGATCATAATCATTTAAAACTTTTGGAAAGAGGGGAAGAATACCTCTGACAGAGGTATCACTTTGACTGAGTTTATCAAGGTTTCTCCTACAGTCTGGATAGTTTCATTCATCGGCTTCCGGCCTCGTTTCCTGCTGCTTTTGCCAAAGCCATCCATTCCCGTCTGTCCAATCCCTTGGTCAGGTCCTATCATTATCTGCTTGTTTGCGTTCTGTCCTTTTTTTTCCTTATATTTCTGAAATACTTCCTTGTACAGTTGTTTCTGTTTCTCAGGTATGAATCTGCTATCTAAATATTTCCATTCTTGGATTAGCTGTTTCATGATTCTTTCTTCCTCAATCTCATCTTCGGCTTGATTTTCCACCTCCATCGGGGATTGTATTACCAAATATCCACCTTTCCTTCCGGCTGTTCTTCAGAACTTCCTCCTAGGTTTACTTCCTTCCCTTTACTTTCGCCTGTAATATCCATTGGGGAATTCCCAGGGTCTTCATCATCTTCCAGATTAACTTCATACTCTTCATTTTCATTCTGGAGAGCCTGAAACTTATTTTGGCTTATTGTAATACCAGATTTTCCTTGAGGTTGGGATTTAGTTTTTTCTTGACTTTGTCTCCTTCTTCTTGTGACCTGTTGAAAACCTTTGTCAGTCTCCTCCATTTTTCCTGAATTTCTCTGATGTTCCTCCTGATTTCTTTTCAATTCATCCTCCTTGTTCAATGGGCATTGTCTAAACAGATGCCCATATTCATGACATTTACGGCATCTAAAAGGGATGTGTTCATAATCTACTGGTTGTTGCCACACTTCGTCGTGATACTCCACCTCAACATGATCTGGGAGGCATTCGGCTAGATTCATGTATACATAGATCCTTGCATATGAGTTATATTTACCTCGTCAGGTAGCTTCTGTAGCTTTAACAAAGCTTCCCATTGAGTTTCCTATCCCTTCCAAAATTTCAAGATCCCAGAATTCATGGGGGAGTCCAAACATCCTGACCCAGATTGGGGCTTCCAACAACTTTTCCTTTTCTGGGTTATATCTCTCCTCCCAGTATTTCATGAATAAGCCTGCGTTATTCATGAAATGCATTCCTCCTTCAAAGACCCTGTTTCTATCTTCCAGGTTCGTGAAGATGGCTGTGAAAAACCCTTGGGCTCCCAACTTTAGGTCTATGTGACCCTTCAGTTTCCACCTTTGTTCGATCCACCTGTATAGCTCTTTCTCCGGAGGCCAATATCCTATGAATTTGTAGATCATGGCATGATCTTTCATGTAGCTGTTATATTCCTCCAGCTTGTTATTGGGGATAACATATCTTGGCCGCTTTTGGGCTCGTGGTAGGCATTTTCCTTTCATCCTTTTTTGCCACAGATTGCCCATGACTGGGGCATAGTTTTCCTGCTGATTCTGTTGTATTCCACTCGCACTATTCTCCCCCGTTACTCATTCTTGAAGGAGGGGATCTCTCCCCTCCCCGAAGTGTTTTCCATTCCCTCTTAGCTCTTGTCCCTTTAGAAAATACTCCTGACAAGAACTAGGAAAATAGCTGCTTACCTGACAAACTGAAGCCCCGCTGTCCTATTCTCTGCCCCGGCTTGACTGCTGCAACGGGTCCTCCCACATTCGTCGCTGGCCCGATCCGTCAGCTGCACATCTGCAAACCTACAAACCCTAGCAGATCGCCCGCGACCATCGTTGACAATGTTGACCATGATTAATGTTCATAAAATGTTAAGTACAATGTTAATGGTCATCACATTATATCACAACTCTAATGTACATTTTGCATGTGGTTACCTATCCTTCACTGCACACCTTATATTATGCTCACCATAGCTTAACTTAGCGCACAACAATAGGAATGATTTCAATTGATCATTATTTAAAATGTTGATACTTATTTCATTTATAACAATGTGGAAATTTTCATATCAACCTTGGCATAAGAGACATGAGGATAGGATTATAAATGCTTGGGATTAATATTATAAACGTAAGTGATTATTAATATTATATACCCAATGGATTAATACAACCATGGAATTTATATTATAAACCCAAAGGATTATAAACATAAGATATTTATATTAAACCCTAGGATTAATATTATAAAATATTTCAATAATAGTATACCCTTAGAATATGAACCCTTAGATTAATAAATCCAAGGGATTGATATTATAAACCCAAGGAGAAAATAAACCAAAGGAATCAATACTAAAAACACAAGGGAATAATATTAAACCTAATGATAATTATTATAAACCCTCATATAAACATGTTTGATTTTCATATTGAGACAATCTTTGTCACAATGCGACATTGGAGCATGATTGACCATGATTGATTTTCCTATTGAGAGAACTTTTGTTACAACGTGGCATTGGACCCTGGTTGACCATGGCTAATTTTCATATTGAGGAAATCTTTGTCATAATGCGACATTGGACCATGGTTCACCATGGATGACCATCGTTGTCATAATGTGACATTGGACCATCAGATAATCTGTGTCGCAATGTGAACATGGTTATTGACCATGGTTAACCATGATTAACAATGGTTAACCATGATTAACCATGTTTGACCATGATTGATTTTCATATTGAGACAATATTTGTGAGAATGTGACATTGGACCATGGTTGACCATGATTGATTTTCATATTGAGAATATCTTTGTCACAATCTGACGTTGGACCCTAGTTGACCATGATTGACCATGGTTGACGATGGTTGATTTTCATATTGAGATAATCCTTGTCAAAATGCGACATTGGACCATGGATGACCATGGTTATTGACCATGGTTGACCATGGATGACCATGGTTATTGACCATGGATGACCATGATTGACCATGGTTTATTTTCATAGTGAAACAATCTTTGTCAGAATGCAACGTTAGAACATGGTTGAGCATTGTGTATGATGGATGACCATGGTTGATGTTCATATTGAAACAATATTTGTCACAATGCAATGCTGGACTGTGGTTGACAATGGCTAATGATGGTTGGCAATAGTTGATTATGGTTGAAAATCTGTCACAATGTGATGTTGGACACTAGTTGACCATGGTTGATTTTCATATTAAGACAATATTTGTCACAATACGACATTGGACCATGGTTATTGACCATGGATAACCATGATTGAACATGGATGACCATGGTTATTGACCATATTTAACCATGATTGACCATGGATGACCATGGTAAATTTTCATATTGAGAGAATCTTTGTCATAATGCAACCATGGTTGATCGTGATTGACCGTGGTTATTCATGATTGACCATGGTTGATCTAAAATCGATCATAAATTAAAACTAAAGTAAAATTGATTAATTTCCAATAGTGAATTGATTGTTAACCTTAAGTGCTGAATGTTGAAGATTGAAGGAAAGCAGTTGATTTAAGACTGAATCAATAACTTAAGAAACATAATTAAGTATGAATTTGTAGTAAGAACAAAGATAAAAGACAAAAAACATTGATTACGGAGTTCTTCCCTGATGGACTACGTCTCCGAGTCCGCTTTCAAGATGGTCATACACTTTATTAGGATTGATCGAAACAGGTATTTTACATAGCAAAAACACTAGACTAAATGTGCACACAGGCACTTCTAATCTCTATCAACATAAATATCTCTCTCCTAGCTTTCTAATGTCTGTCTTGGTTCTCAATTCTACCTTCGGACGACCAAGATACACTGAAGTCAATAACTACCTCGCAGCCTCAAAATCTGCTTACAAAACTCAAAATCACTCTAATGCTTTTTACATGAGAAAAATAATGTATTTATAATGTCGCAGGTGCATTTGAGGCCTCCCAAGCTAAGATAGTCATGAATGGCTATATAAAAGGTTGAATGTGCTTAGTCTTATGACTAGCTGGCACCTTTGTATTAGGTTACAGTGTGGGTTTATTAAAATAGTATAAAAATTAACAATAAAACCCATAAATAACTTTGGATAACTCTAGTGGTCAACTAACAATGGGAAATAGCTAACTGCAACCATGTGACTACGGCGGTCTTACCATAGGTAGGCACCTTGCATGTTGGATCTAGTGGTTTCAGAACCATATACTGACTCTCCCATTTGACAGCTTCCAAAAGCCAATGGTTACAACTTCATCCGCAGCTTACCCTCCAGAGGTTCCTGCTAATGATGTGGGCTCCGACTTACATGTGACAATTATTCGACAATTAAGTCTCCACTATGGTGAAAGGTGTCTGTGGTCACCAAATTATGTGTTGACTGCTCATATGCAGACTGCAATCCTGACGATCACCCTCCGCTGCAGTTATGGTTACTCTATCGCCTGTTCATATGTCATCACAAACCTTTGATGGTTCAAACTCCGTGCAGTTAGACTGTGATTTGTATTTTTTTTAATATATGATTTAATCATAAGTCCGAATGTGGGATTTCGTAATGGTTTATGTGTGTACGTTTAGCATTAGACATTCTAGGTTTAGGCTTATTACTTATATGATAGGGTGTAACACATAGGTTTTAGGACTTAGGTTATAATCTTTTTTTATCACCTTATATACAAGAAACCATTACAAAATATATTGTCACCATGTGGCAATCAATCATCAAACACCATTGGTCAAACAATTTCGACCACATCTACCTTGATGAAGTAACCAACAATGGGAGAACTGAATAACACTGGCAAAGTTGATGAAGCAAAGACGACCTAAACTCTCTTGATACATTGGACTGACAAGATCCTCCTGGATTAATGGTTGTTTATGATGGACCATGGTTGAACATTATTGATGATAGTTGACCATGGTTGATGTTGATATTATGACAATCTTTGTCACAATGTGACATTGGACCATGATTGACCATGATTGATTTTCATATTGAGGAAATCTTTGTTACAATGCAACGTTCAACCATGGTTCACCATGGCTGACCATGATTGAACATGGTTTACCATGGTTGAACATGGTTGATCATGGTTTATTTTTATATTCAGAAAATCTTTGTCAAAATACGAAGTTAGACCATGGTTGACCATAGTTGACCATGGTTGTCAAAATGTGACGTCAACCCATGAGACAATATTTGTCACAATGTTACCATGATTATTGACCATGGTTGACCATGATTTATTCTAATATAGAGAAACTATCTCTCACAATACGATGTTGGACCTTGGTTGACCATGATTGATATTCATATTGAGACAATCTTTGTCACAATGTGGCATTAGACCATGGTAGGCCATAATTGACCATGGTCGACAATGTTTAACCAATGTGGACCATGATTCACCATGATTGATCTTGGTTGGCCATGATTACTTTCCATATTTGAGAAAATATTTGTCACAAACCCATATTGGCATTATTATAAACCTAATGGATTTGTATACTGAATGAATTATATTATAAACCCAATAGATTATAAACCCAAGGGATTATAATAAAACCTAGCGATAATATTATAAATCCTATCAATAATATTATACCCTACGAATATGAACCCTTAGATTAATAAACCCAAGGGACTGATATTATAAGACTAGGGCACTAATAAACCCAAGGGATTTATGCTAAAAACCAAGGGAATAATATTAAACCCAAGGAATTATTATTTTAAACATAGACTCTATAAACCCTATAATAGATATTATAAACCCTAAAACAAACATGGTTGACCACGATTGCCCATGGTTGATTTTCATATTGAGAAATTATTTGTCACAGTGCGACGTTGTACCATGGTTGACAATGATTGATTTTCATTTTGAGAGAATATTTCTCATAATGCAACCTTGGACCTTAGTTGACCATGATTGATTTTCATATTGAGGCATTCTTTGTCACAATGTGAAGTTGGACCAAGGTTGACCATGGTTTTCACAATTTGATGTTGGACCATGAGACAATATTTGACACAATGTCATGGTTGATTTTCATATTGAGACAATCTTTGTCACAATGCCATGTTGGACCATGGTTATCACAATGATTAATAATGGTTGATCATCATTGTCCATGGTTGACATATGGGTGATGTTCATATTGAGATAGTATTTGTCATAATGTGACGTTGGACCATAGTTGACCATGATTGACCATAGTTGATCTTCATATTGAGAAAATATTTATCACAATGTGACGTTGGACACCGGTTGACCATGATTGCAAAACCAAGTGATTTATATTAAATTCTAGGATTAATATTATAAACCCTATGAATAATATTATATCCTAAGAATATGAACCCTTAGATTAATAAACCGAAGGCATTGATATTATAAACCCAGGGTCTAATAAACAACAATAAAATAATTGATCCAATCTTTATAAATAAATATTAATAGTTAATAATAGTAAAGGTTTGCGAATTAAAAGTGTCTTTATGTTTTGGTTTAAGTGGATTAATGGATATAAATTTCCTATTATGTCAATGATTAGAGAAATATCTACAATCTGACCAAAAATCATTAAAGAACACTTTCAATTTGGTTTGGTGTAATTTCAAATCTTATTTTTACAATATTTTGAATACCATCATTACACTAAGTCCATAATTTAAGAGGTTTTAAAATATATAAATTCTAAACCATAACAATGATCAAATTTTAATATTAAAAACGATTTTTTTTTAACAAGTTTCCTTAAATTAAACTACACTTAGTTATGGTATGGAGTAGTAAGACTTCCCACTTAAAAGAATTCCCATGTCATGTTTACCCATACTTTAATTTACTCATTTATTAACTCAATTCTAAAAAACATATAATAACACTTTTAATATATTCATCAATTGATTTTATATAAAAAAAATTCTTCTCAATAATTGTGAGCATACTTACTTTCCACTTCTCAATACATTCTCGTTGTTTATATATTTATTAATTTTTCTTCAATTTCACCATATAAGTTTTTTTTTTAATTCCTAGACTTAATTAGGGATTTCAATCCAAATAGTGGCCATAAAAAAAATTGTAGTTTTGTCGTTATGTTATTGACAACACTTCTATCGTTATTATATGGGGTTCACATTTAATTTAATACTTTATGGTCTAAAACAATACCTAACTGAAAAATAATCTCCATTATGTGACCAAATTTCCAATGTGATGAAAAAGTAAACAACCACGTTCAAAGTAGTAATGTTTGTAAGGTTAAAAATCTTGCATAAGTCCCCATTATGTAACTTATATTTCGCATTATGTAACATATATTTAGTAGGTAACAGAAAAATTTCCCACCCCATGAAAAAGCAAATAATTATGTTCATATAGTAAGGTTTCTAAGCTCAAGGATGGTGGAGCCTTCACCTCATTCCTATGCAAAAACTTAAAAAAAAAATTCCCCCCCACCTCATGAAAAATCGAATAACTACGTTTATATAGTAATGTTTCGAAGGGCAAGGATGGTGAAGCCACCCTTCACAAAATATAATACAAAGGTGTAGTAGAACATGTGATAAAATGTAAAGTACACGGTTAACCGTCACATTATATCAGGATTCCAATCTACATTTCGCATGTGGTTGCCTATCCCTCACTGCACACCTTAGATTATGCTCACCCTAGCTTAACTTAGTGCACAACCATAGGAATGACTTCAATTGAGCATTATTTAAAACGTTGATACTCATTTTATTTATAACAATCTTGAAATTTTCATATCAACTTTGGTCCCATGCATATATAGTTGGTGATTTTTGGCATATGCGTTGTATGTTGGTCCATGTGACATCACATGGCTCGCTGTAAGGTGTAATCTCAACGAACGAGACTTAGAGGCTCGCTGCACCCTTAATATTCAGAGGTTTACACGTTCATTGGCACCATTCCACCTGGAATTTAGTGGACAAAGGTATTCTTTCATACCTCAGAAGCTTGCACCATAAATTTGAACTACATTATATTAATTTTTTCAGGAGAAATTAGATTGATTTACCGTTTTCCTCTTTGCAGGAAATTTTCACGAGAGGTTGGCTCGCATCCACATGGGATTGGCTACCTCTGGTTCAATATTACAGGGCTTGGAAACCCTGACTTCTCTGAGAGTATGTTTGTTTCCTCTTCACTGGGTATTCTGCACTTAATTTCTTTAGGATTTCTTGGCAGTTGGTTTCTACTGAGTAAACCCTTGTTCCATTTCTGGTTAATGCACCCAATAGAGTTTGGAGCGACTACGACTTTCAGTAGTTGGACTATAATGGATAGGGTAAGTTTATTTCATTTTCCTTCTACAGTTTTTGCTCGTTCCTTCTGAGGGAACCAAATTAGCTCTCCAGGTGCTTTTGAATTTAGAAGTTTATTGGTTTGATATTTTTGTATGTATCTCTATAATTACAAACCCATCTCGATCAAATCGGCTTTGCAGATGTATTTTACATATTTTAATTCTCCATACCATAACCGGCCCAACGTTTCAAAAGCACAAATTGAACCCAAACCAAAACCATCCTCTAGTGGATCTACATTCAATTCACCCTCTAGTTTCAATGCTCGTACTGTTAACTGTATGTTTCATTGTTAATTGTATGTTTCATTAGAAGTTTCTATCTTCAATTGCAAAATTTAGAAGAAAGACCACATCATAATCGATAAAATTAGTTTTGTATTGGCTAGTGCAGTTATATTCAGGTCCCTGTTAATCGATAAAATTAGTTTTGTATTGGGTAGTGCAGTTATATTCAGGTCCTTGTTATACGAAGCATGCGGCAGGATGGTAAATCCAGTCTATGGATTAGTGGGCCTTGCATGGTCGGGGAAGTGGGCAGAGTGTGAAGCGGGGGTGGACAACATCTTGCGGAGATCGTTCTGTACACTTTCGGAGGGCAATTTTGTGTATCCATATCATAAGAATATCGTTGTCGATGAAAGCGATGGTCGTGCCTGGGTTGCGCATATCAGTTAAGGCCAGAGGCATATTGAAAAGCCTCTGCCACGAGAAGACAATGTTGGATTTAGAGACGTTTAATTACAATAATTAAGTTGGACATACGTGTATTATGATTATGATATCAAACACTGTCAGCAAGATTACATTTATGTAATGATTAAAATATGCCAAATAATGTGATTAATTAAGTCATGGCATTATACGTATTTAAATAAGGATTTGGATACGAATACATATAGAATAATGTTAAACAATTATAATTGTTAATGGACCGATTATAGTTGATTAAAATAATAGCAGTAATAAATTTCAGCTAAATTTCGGCTCTCTAGAATTCTTGACAGACTTGTTTCAGTTAAATTTCGGCTGTCCAGATTTCTTGACAGACTTGTTTCAGCTAAATTTTGGTTGTCCAAATTTCTTGACAGACTTGTTTCAGCTAAATTTCGGCTGCCCTAGGATTGGGGTTTTGCACTGCTATAAAAGGGCTGAGTCTCCAAGGCTTGCAATCACTCAGAAAAATTGTCTGCTCCATTAAAGACTAGATACTCCGTCATTTAGAATAGCCAGAGAAAAGGATTGCAAGTTCTTGGAAGGATTCAAGAGCCAATAACTCAAGTCAAGACCAGGAGCCTTTGAAGATGGAAAGTAAGTTCCGCTATGCATTAATTTTAATTTCTTACAAAGGAGTAGATCTTGGTTAGGGTTTAAAGTAATTAGGAAAACCCACAAAGTAAATCTAACAATTGGTATCAGAGCACCCTTATGTAAGAATTGCAGTTTATTTCGGTTTTAATGATCTTTGCGCTCTGTGAGGACGGGGTTTTGACTGTGACTGTGCCCAAGGTTCCTCCGCCCGAACCCCAGAAGCCAAAGACTGTTGTTATTCCCGTCAATTGATTTGTCCACTGTATCTCTGAATGTTTCTCGGATCTCTAATTTGAGAATCGAATATTGTTCAGGCATCAATCACTTTCTATCAACATTGTGCCAAACTTTTGTTCGAATGTGTTTTTTTTTTTGGGTCAAAAGACGAGCTACTGCTTTCTTTTCTAAGTAGTTCATCGCAGGTTTAAATTATAGACTTCTTGGTGTTGAATAAGATTTGTTAACATTACAGTTTCAAATTTCAGAGTTGTTAAAGTCATATCATTATTAGCCTTTGCTCAAAGGGCTGCAGTAACTATAGAAATCGGTTGAGCCGGTTTGGTATTAAACTAATGATTTTTTTTTGTTTTAATGAGAGTTTGAAGAAATAAATATTTTAATTTTGTATTTTTAATAAATGTTTTGTTATCATTTATTTATTATTTAAAATTGGTATTAACACCAATTAAAGGCTATAATACCAAATTCTAAATTAATGCAACATTGCATTGGATTAAATGTTTGCAAATTCAAATTCTGTCACTTTCACAATTTTTGAAAATGATTGCAAATTCTAACGCGTCACTTTGAAATTTTTTTGAAAATGAGAGATGGCGACTTAAGCTTGTATTGCTCGAGTCACTTCAAAACTTAACTAAAATTTCCAGGCATTTCAGGCCCAGGAAAATAAAAATTGAATTTTCCATAAAATAGCTTGCATTTTCAAGCATTTAAGGCCCAATCACGCAAGGTGCAGAAGCTTACAATGACGCAGGCTGCAGATTAAATCAGAGAAAGACAGGAAGATTAAACCTGCAATTGTTTGCTCATTCCATGTAATGATATCAAATGCTATTCATCTTTTGCTGTCCAAATTATTATTTCAGAATCTCCTCTCACTGCAGGTCTGTCTTGACATCCGAAGTGAGTATCCAAGCCTGTGTGATCATCGAAAATCATGTTCACTGACAGGCTTTGATTTTGATGGTAAGCGTGTCAAAATCCAATACGCAGGAGGATGAGATTGCTTTGAGCCATTTTATAAAGGAAGCTTGAATATTGAATTCAAAGCACTTCCCGCAGAGAATTGTTCCACGGGGACATCCAAAAGCCAAAACTAAACTTGTTGACTTTCGCTTTGATTTTGATGGTGTGGGCGTATTTTCTTTTTAGAAGTTTTATCTTTATTTTTTGTTCATATCTACGCACTGTGTTTTTTAGAGAAAAGTTTTTTTTTTTTTTTGGTTAATATAACTGTATATTATAGATTTTGGAAGTTTGTTAGAGTGAGGCAACAAATTCTGCTCGAAATTAAAAGCAAAGAGAAATTTAGTGTGAACCTATAATATTGTGTTATATTAGTTGCTACGCGTGTGAATGCAAATGAGCTTTAATATGATTTCAAAATATTTAGTTTATAGGACGGAAATTTATCACAATGATGTTAATCATGGCAACCATAAAATTATTTAGTATTCTCTAAATAAATTATTGAAGCATTTCTAAAAGGTAATCATTGTAGAAATTGCTAAAGTTTTACTAATTTTGGAATCTAACTAAAAGCGTTTTTTAAGTATACATGTGTTGTTTTCGCATGAGTCAAGCATTGATGTTCGCAAACGAACCGCTCTCTGTAAGACGATTGCAAGGATGACTCATGACAAGTTGAAATGACGTGCTGGAAATGGACGTGGGTGTTAGCTTTCCCAAAGGAGGGTTGGCGCCTGCTAAGTTGTTTGGTGCATAAGGGTAGTGTATGAAAATTAGTTGCAACACACATGGAATAGCGATGGTCATTAGTTCATGGATATGTTAGTCTGACCCAAAGGTAGATTGACAAAAAGGTTGCATGTTTGTACTTTATTCACTACACCAAAGTGCCTGAAGGTAATGATTGCACCCAAAGGTGTTTCATTATTGAATGGTTTTTTGGCTAAAGTTTTAATGGAGCAAATAGTTTTACACATGCCTTTAGATAGATTTTAGAATTATGATTAAGAATCAAATCATGACGCATCGTATCTAAAATATTTCCTTGTTCTTGAATTTTTCAGATCTAAACATAATGTCAAGTCTAAGTCAGATTAAGCCCCTCATGGGGAACAATTTCAAACCTCTTGCTTTAGTTTGTTTTGAAGTTAATTTAAGTTCTGTATCTAGATATGCCTGGTGGATAGATTTAGGTGCAACGACTAACATCAGTATGTCGATACAAGGTTGCCTAAGCCATCACAAGCCAAGTGAGGCAGAGCGCTACGTTTACGTAGGAAATGGCAATAAAGTAGAAGTGGAAAGCATAGGAAAATTTAGATTATTATGTAAGACAGGATTTTATTTAAGTTTTGATGCTTTAGTGGTTCCATCTTTCAGAAGGAACCTAATTTTTGTATCTTATTTGGACAAAAATGGCTATGTATGTTCATTTGGTAATGGAAATTTCAGTTTGTGTCAAGATTCTAAGCTTCTTGCTTCTGGTATCCTGTCTTCTTATGATAATATTTATTTTCTAGATATAGACGCTTCACATTCAGAGGCACTGCATATAGATAATAGAAAACGTAAATTAACTTGCGAGAAATCTGCAACATTATGGCACAAGCGATTATGACATATCTCTATGAAAAGGATAGAACGTCTTGTGTCTAATGA
>APFE031249677.1:0-12886 GCA_000404065.3 Pinus taeda
AAGGTCATCAATCCCACCCTAGAAGATCAAAAGTATCTCTGTTTTAACTAGCTCAAAGAAGAAAATTAATATAGGGAAAATTAGAATGAACTCTCATGAGCTCCATAGTGAAACATGTAGTTGGGCACTTCCTAAAACACCATGGATGGAAAGGATCTGCGATCTCTGAGAGAATATGAACATTGAGGATGAAAACCACTTCCTCTTAGAGTGCCCAGCATACAACCACATTAAATCTCAGTTTCATAGTCTTTGTCCCAATACTGACCTTCCTAGTCTTTTAGGATGTCAAAATTATAGTGAGTTCTGGAGGTTTCTCTCCAAGCTTTTTTATCATAGGAATAAAATCTTAAATCAAATAATTTGTTTCTTTAGGTCGATACACTAAAGTTTGGCATCATCATCATCATCATCATCATCATCATCATCATCATCATCATCATCATCATCATCATCAAATTATATTGGTTATTAAATAGCTAAATTTGTACTTGAAATTAAATTATTATAACAAATAATTAGTTTAAAGCATAAATTTTTTAAAATTTAACTTGTAAAATTTAATAATTGTAGGGATCTTAATTTTATAAAAAGTCAACTCACTGGAATAATGTGAAGTGATAGAAGTTGTTCAATTTTTTTTATTTTTTTTTTTTGCTTTGATATTATTGGAAATCAAATCATTATAATAAATAATCAATTTCCAAAAATAAAAATAAAAAACTAACCTCATGGCTACGTTGGAGTTATGGAAGATATTAAATAAATAAAAATTACTTATTCAATATTTCAGATTATAGAATATTTTCTATCTTTTAAGATGTTTAATTGTTATTATCTTATAGAGGAGTGCTTTTCTTAAATAATATATATATGTTTGAATTATAATGAGAATTAAATAATTTAATTTTACTTAAATTTAAATCATTATAATAAATAGCTATTTTAAAAATATAATAGATTTTTAAATTAAAGTAAAACTTTAAAATTGTTACTTATCTAATTTGATAAAAAATCAAGAGATAAAAACTTTGTTTTTATGAAATCATTATAATAAATAATTAATTTCTAAAGAAAAAAATAAAAAATCTAGCATAGTAGCATGAGTGGAGTTATCAAAAACTTTAAATAAATGACAATCACTTATCTCAATATCTAAAAACTAACCTAGTGAGATTGGGTAAAAGATATTAAATAAATGACACAAATAGTAAAAGATATTAAACAAATGATACAAATATTTTTTTAGCATTTTTGAGATGTTTATTTTTTTGTTAAATTATAAACTACTAACTTATCTCAATATCTAAAAACTAACCTAGTGAGATTGTGTAAAAGATATTAAATAAATGACACAAATAGTAAAAGATATTAAATAAATGATACAAATATTTTTTTAGCATTGAGAGTTATTTTGTTATAAAAAACCTACAAATAATCGCATATTATTAGATTTTTTTTAAATGCTATTATTAGATTTTTTTTAAATGGCAATTAGTTTAAATTTATGTTAAAATTAATTATATAATAAATAATTAATTTAAAACATTTTTTTTAAATTAGATTAATTTTTTTAGTGTAATGGAGATCTTAATTTTATAAAAATTCACCCTAATGCAATAAAGTTAATTGATGGAATATCTCATGATGATGATGATGACGGTTAACGTCCACTCAAACCAAACATTGGTCTATTTGACCTAAAGAAACAAATTATTTATTTTGATTTAAGATTTTATTCCTACGCTCAAAAAGCTTGGAGAGAAGCCTCCCAAACTCACTATACTTTTGACATTGTAAAATGCTAGGAAGGTCAGTATTGTAACAAAGATTGTGACACTGAGATCTAATGTGGATGTATGCGGGGCACTCTAAGAGGAAGTGGTTTTCATCCTCAATGTTCCTATTCTCACATATATGGAAGATCCTTTCCATCCATGGCGTTTTAGGAACTGTCCAACGACCTGTTTCACTATGGAGCTCATGAGAATTCATTCTAATCTTTGCTATATTAATTTTCTTCTTTGAGCTAGTTAAATAGAGAGATACTGTTTGGATCTTCTGGTGGAGTTGATTTACCTTCTTATAATAATTTAATTTTATTTTAGCCGCTAAATCTTTCTCACACCACATTTTTTCTTTGAACTTAGAACTAACAATATCTTTAATGTTATTTATGTTTTGCAATGCATCATTCTCGTTGATCTCCCAATAGTTTAACCAAGCCCTTGTGTCTTTATGCCACCCTCGATTGAGCCTTAGGTGGTTTTGGCTCGAATTTAAAGCTAGCTTAGGAAGTCTATAATTGTCTATGTTATTGAGTTTGTGCCTGTACAACAGAAACCTAATCATAGCTAGGCTCTCAATAGCGGAAATACCTGCTTCTATAAGGAGAATAGGATAGGGTGTATTACCTTTAATTTTCAGGTTATAAGTTATAAAACTCTTTTGGATTTGCTCAATATTTCTCCATGATTCTCTGGAGATGCGGCAACCCCAAACCTCACAGCCATATAAGATAAAAGGAGTGACTAAAGTTTCAAAGAGGAACTTCTTTTTATCCCACATTATGAGGTTTGCTGTTTTACAATTATTTTCAAGACCAAAATAAGCTTTCCACCCCTGATTAATCCTTTTCTCAATGCTATGGTTCGAGTTGATCTTGTGATGAATATCAATTCCTAGGTACTTGTAAGAATACACTTCCTCCAAGTTATTATTGTCATACATAAAATTAGCGTAAGTGTCCTTCTTAGCTTTGATAATCATAACTTTTGTTTTGTTAGTGTTAACCGTCATACCCATGGTAGAGCAGAAATCCTTAAGAAGTCTGAGTTGCTTATGAAGATCGGACAATCACCTTGCCAAAAGAACAATATCATCAGCATAGAGAAGAAGGATGACGACTATCCTAGCTAAGATCGTGCCATCACATCCTGCTTCCTCTAAATAGCCTTCGAGCTTATCGATGTAAATGCCAAATAGGGTAGGGGAGAGGGGGCAACCTTATTTAACTCTAATGTTACACTTAATATCTTTCGAACACCCCTCATTGCTCTTTAGCTTGGAAATTACATTCTCGTATAACCTTATAGCGACAACTCTCAACTCGAGAGGAACCTTTAGCTCTTCTAATCTATTCCAAAGTTTGTATCTAGGAACCGTATCGAAAGCCTTTCTAAAGTCCACAAAGCGACAAAATAAATTGGATTTATCATTACGACATTCCTCCGCAATGATCCTAAGCGTAACGAGGTGGTCTCTTGTTGAGTGATGCCTTCTGAAAACTACTTGGCCTTTATCCCGCTTACCTTCACTTTCAAGCCATATGCTTAACTTCTTTTCTAAAATACTACCACATAACTTGGCTAAGAGACGGCTGATCACAATTGTCCGATAATTAGAGAGGTTATTTTTATCCCCACTTTTAAAAATAGGGATAATGAGGCTCTGAGTCCAAGGTTTAGGGAACCCTTGCTTGACTACTTGATTGAAAAGCTTGTGGATGTGGGGGATGAGGATAGGACCTCCAATTTTTAAGATTTCCGCCTAGTAACCTTCAATGTCCTTAGCTTTCCCGTTAGTGAGGCAATTAACCCAAAACTTAATGTCTTCTAAAGAGAAAAATTCTTTCGTTGTGAGTAGGGTTTCCAAATTATCCATGACATCTCGAGATTCATAATGCTTTTTAAGATAGGAATTACAATCGTGAAGAGCAATTTTATTATTATCTTTAGTCTTCCTAGTCAAAATCTGCCTCCAAAATTTCTTAGGAGCTACCTTAGAGAGGTGTAAGAGATTCTCTTGACTTCGATGAATGTACTGCCTCTTTTTCCTTTTAGTTAGGGCTTTGTATATTTTTATCTTGTATATTTTAAGAGATTCGTGAACAACTTCCTTAATTGCTCTTCTTGCACTTTTACAATCTTTGTCATACCATGGATTGGTTTTGCTATTTCTTTTATTATTTGAAACTTCAATTGAGAACTTGTTAATAGAATATGAGAGGGTTGTAGTAAATTTATGATAGAGGTCTTCTATGTTGTCTATACTAGATAAAGGAAGCAAATCAGTTTATAATTCATTTAGAAAGAGATCATTTTTATTCTATAAAATAGTAAGTTCTTTTCGCTGTAAGTATTATTTTCTGTGGGAACTCTATGCATGAAAAAATTGAGAGTTATAAGTAAAGGCCTATGATCAGAGTCAAGTTCATGGTCGTTTAAGACGTCAAAATTTATTATTTCATTGTATAATGGGGGATCAGAAATAACGTAGTCTACCACACTCCTACCAAGTCCATGGATGCAGGTCATCTTGCTAGAATTGGGCCACTTCTTTAGACCGTTGCAAATTATGAGATCTTGACCACTACAGAGCTTGACTAGCTCTGACCCAAACAAATTTTCCCCGAGGTCTTTAGAGCTCCTTTTGTACCTACTAGCTAGAGTAGGGTCGTCGTCTAACCAAAGAGGATTAGGGATGGAATGATTGCTTAGAATAATAGCTTGGTTGTTTGAAGTTTGAGCATTAAAGTCACCTATTAAAAGGATTTACCATCATTACTTAGGCTAGAAATATCATTCTATAAACCATTGTAAGGGTTAGCTTTATCTAGATTCTTCTTCTTATAGAAGTTAGAATTGATGGGGGGGAATAAAGGCAATAGCGGGCATGAAATGTAGGTTATGAAATATATATATTAATTTGAGCCAAATATTATAATAAATAACAATTTTCCACAAATAAAAGTAAAATGATAAATCTAGGGGATGCGGTTGAATGATGGAAGATACTGAACAATGAAAATAATTTATATCTTTATTTTGTTAAATTTAGGTTTAACAAAAATGAACATTTATATTCAATCATATCACATATCTCTGTTTTCATAAAAATCCAACTTGGTTTATTCCTCTATTTTGTTAAATTTATATAAAAAAAGTGACTATTGTACTCAATAATATCACAAATCTTAGTTTTTATAAGAGTCTAACTTTTTGGGAAGGGGTGTGTGAGGGCCTTGATTTGGTGAGTGCCCAAGAGAGTTGAAAAACCAAAAACCTCGGTTAAATGTGTGTGGGCATGCCCAAGATATGCGACGAGCACCTGAGTTCAGTTAAAGGTGACTTGGGTGGAAGTGTTCAGTTAAAGGCGACTTGGAGGTGGGTGTTCAGTTATGTGTGACCTGAGCGTCGGTTAAAGGCATTCACGGGGGTAGCGGGCGGTTAAGTGTGACGGATGGGCGAGTGCATCGTAGCGGCCACATTGTGCTCAGTGGGCACCCACCCATTGTGAGGAGCCACAAAGTATAGTGGCGACTCGAAAAACACAATTCAGGCACCCAAGTGGGTGAGTGTTGGGATGGGGTCCCACAAGTCTAAGTTTTGTCTAAATTTTGAGTCAATTTTGATGTAATATTGTAAATTCTCTGCATTTTGAGGAGCGGAGCACGAATAGCGCCAAACGAGTCAAAGGGGCTTTTAGGTAGGTCAAATCCCCTTACTTTGTAAAGGTACGGGATATTTTGATTAATTAATGAGCTCCTCCCATGGTTCATGGACCATGGTAATGCGATGTAAAAGCTATAAAAGGAAGTCATCTAGGAGTAATTAGAACGTGGAGTTCAGTGGATAAATGGGATATTGAGTATAATTTGCCTATAATTTTGTATTCTAGTGAAGAGGAAGGCTCCTATAGCTCAGTGGACGGAGACCATGGTAAGTTCGTCGCTAAGTCCGCAGGCCCCTACAGCTGTGTGCAGAGGTCAAAAGAAGTGTATTCATGTAAGATCTGAAGTAATAAAGACTATTTGAAGCAATTCCATGCGTTCTCTATATATTTTATGTTTTTGTGTTTATGCTCAGTTATGATGCGATTCTCTATAATATTGTTTTAATTGCATCGTGAAGGTCGAGATCTACTTTTGTATGATAACTTATGCATGTTCGAACAATTAGGAAAAGTTAATAGATCTATTTAAGTAAAAATAAATGTAAGTCTGTGATTCTGAAGATAAGGGTTCACAAAGGTCATATGAGGCCCTAGATTAAAGAAATGCCTTGTTGCTACATCACATAGCCTTTTAGATGCAAAAACCTAGTTCTAGCATCCCCTAATACTGCCCCGCATGAGACTGTGGTCTGCGCTAAGTAGATTGTTGCCAAAAGAACCGGTGTAGGTTTGTTCAAGCCACCTAAAACCAACAAATATTTCTTTTACCGAGATAAAGTTGTATCTGGGGGATGTGTGATGTGGAAACTATGAAAGATCTCCATAATTGTGTAGATCAGAAGTTGCACGAGTTTGCAGCTCAGGAAAATCACAATCCCCGCTGGTCAAAAGATAGTTGGTTACAGAGATATATTTACACAAAAGATAATGAAGTTTTCTTTACATTGTTCACTTGCAAATTACACGAGTGGTTGTATAAATTAGCAGAAAGCCGACCTACCTAGAAACACAAAAAACATACACTGTGGAATTCTATTCTAATGAAGCATATTAAATAGTATTATCATAAAGTTGCAAGGGTTTTTGGCTATTGGATCGATAGTATTTTGGGTAGTTTCATCATTGAATTTGTAATACACACATCTGTATTTTATAATGAAGTTGGATGCCAATTCTTTAAGGGTGTGAGAGGTAAGTACCTGAAATGGATAAAAACTTATATTAAAATGTTGTTGTGTGAAAAGGGTGTTATGAATTTGAATTAATTCCCAAAAGAGGCTAGACGGGATCTAAGTGAAGTGGAAAAAAGTTCTGAGTAGGTCGCGAAAGATACATTGAAGGTGAATACAGTCCATTGTTAGGGGATTCACAAAGTGATGAAGAGTGAAACCCTAACACACCACAAAGTGCAGAAAAGAGAGAAGTTGAGGGCACTTCTGGGTTTCTTCATCCATCCACTCCACCTCCATCTCCACCGACACCTCTTACACCTATGCCTATGCCTCGACCTCCACCTCCATTATTCAATATGATGAATACAGTGAAAATGCCTATATTCAAGGGTCACGGAATGGAGGATCCTAATTAGTTTTGGTTCGTAACATAAGCTATGTGGAAGGCGCAAAAATTCAATGATGATGACATGAAGAAAGCGCAACTAGTTACAGCGCTATGAGATAGAGTGCTTACATGGTATATCAAATATAGTACAACCGATCTGAATGCTTCATTGGTTGAGACAAAGACTGCACTAAATGCAGAATTTAGAAAGCTAAAATCACAAGCTCAATGTGTTACTAAAATAAAGGAGATAGTGCGATATAGATTAGAGGTTAATGTGCTTAATGAGACAAGCTAATCTTCAGATTTCAGACGAACAACATAAGGAATGGTACATATCTACATTATTGCCACACTTAATATTACCTTTGTCTCACCAGAAGATCGAATCTCACCCTGAAGCATTAGAGATTGTGATGAAGTTGGAGGCTTCACTGATCTAGGACACGAATATAGGAGCCCAACAAATTGAGTCATGTTAGCTAGCCTACATATGGAGTTGCAGGATGTGAAGAAGAGAAAGGAGGTTCAATCTGGAATATGCCCTCAAGTTTGGTGGATGAAGTGAAAGGCAGTAAGCCACTATAAGGATCAGTACCCTACGTACTGAGGCTATATAATTGCAGGAGGTCCTAACCCACTCAAACAAGAGTCTCCTACTGGATCAAGCGTTGGTTCAATTGTTTGGTGTAGTATCTACCAAGTGTCACGACTACATCTAATAAACAATTTTTATCTATTGCAAAAGTGTGTATAGTCACCAAAGCAACTATTTTGTAACTTTTGTAAATTGATTGGTCATGATGAAAGAGATTGTTGAAGCTATGACTTGATGATAGAAAAAACCCCAATGTATAGCATGCGGGCTTAAACTCACATATAGAATGATCAAGCCTCACTTGTGGCTCATTAAGGATTCCAAGGATGGGGAAGAGGACGAGAAGGAGGCAATGGAAGAGGTAGGGGCGAGATCATCTGCTACAACTATGGAGAACCAGGGAATATTGCACACTACTGTCAGAATCCAACCCATCCTTCTTGTCAATACTATAAGAAAATTGATCATGTTATAGAATATTTTCCTATATTAAGAGCTAAGATGTAGGAAGAGAAGAACTAATAGACGAAGGAGAACATTTAGATGGTGATATATGAGCCACATGAAGACAATCCTAGTGTCAATATAGAAATGCGAAGTGGTATAGCCACTAGTAAAGACAATGTAGAAGGCAAGCAACTCATATTGGATACATGGGCTCGTAAGGTTGGCATGAAGAATGTTGGATTTGATTTACAAAGAGAAACGGAGACGTTTATGGAGGCTAGAAAACGTTATATGGATCTAGCAATTTCTATGTCTAAAACTTAGATACAAATAGTCCCACGAAAAGAGAAATTTGAAGAAATTACTGCGACGAAGGACTTTGATCCCACAATGCTAAAGTCATCATGAAGCTACTTAGGGGTTAGAAGGTAGTTGAAGGGCTACAAGAAATCATAGATAAGTGTGCTAGTAAAGACATGCTATTACCAAAATAGTGCATATTGAATAAGGTGAACCGAAGCAAGAAGAGGGCTCTAGGGAGATGCGGTTGATAACACAAATTGGTGAATTCTACATGGACAGGGTAATTCTATACTTAGGATTTGATGCTAATGTACTACCAAAGAAGACTTGGGAACATATGGGGAAACCTATGTTGTATTGGTTTCCAATCGAGTTGTGCATGGAAAACCAACAAAAGATAATTCAGATGGGTCATCTGCATGGAGTGGTTGTAGATATTGAGGGAGAGAGTGTGCTCGTAGATTTTGAAGTTACTGAAAAATAGATGACATTAATCCATACCGAGCATTACTCGGAATTGATTGGGCTTTCTACTTGAATTCTATTATTAAGTTAAAGAAGTGGAGCATGGTACTTGAAAAGAACGGCCTTAGAGTAGTTGTTCCATTGGATCAAGCTCAATGTGCACAATACACAAAGCCAATCCATAATGACTATGATGATGAAGACATTGATCACATATATAATCACATTGTGTGAGACAAATACCGGATTAATCCCACTGTGGATGGAAAGATTAGTTGGGAGAAGGATAGTTCATGCTAATCAGACTGAGATGAAGAATTAGAAAACTGACAGAATCGATTGCATGAGGTACATAAATTTCCTTATAATGAGGGGCTAAATGATGTTAATATTTTGTGTGACCATTTTGAAAGAGACATGCCAAAGGAGCACAATTTAAAGGATCTAGATTTGGCTTTAAGAGTTATACCTGCAAGATGGTGGGGAAACCACGAGGATAATATTGTTGATTAGAAGAAATATCGTAGAGTAATGATTAATATTTGGCTCCACAAAAACATGTCTTAGTGAAAAGTATACAAGGATGACTCGCGAACATCTAGCTTGATGGACAAAGGCTTGGGGTGAGGTACCTCAACTGGAGTGGGTACATATCTTTATTCATCCCTTAGATGTTATACCAATGAATTGGTATTTGGAGATGGAGCTACGACATGGGACTGTTGATTGGGATGAAATGAAGGAGAGTTTCCTGCTAACATTCAACTTTAAAGATGGATTCAAATGGATTGATGGGGCACTTCAAAATATAAAGTCAGCGATCTTTGAACACCAATAGAACCCATAACATGGATGGAGCCTAACTGGAGCGCGCAACTACAACATGCTTTGGAATGCTACAATGTTACTATGGAAGAAGGCTATGAGGATCCGCAAAATATCAATTTCCAGGGACTACACGAAGTTGCAAGACCTGCTGTAGAGAACCTTGATATATGACAATGGGTAGAGACAAAACAAGTAAACCTTGGCTCAGAAGAAGAACCAAATTTAGCGCATATTAGTGACTATGAAGACATGGTAGGCAAGGTTGCTAAATTATTGCACAAATATCATGATGTATTTCTTACAAACTTCTTTGAATTGAAGGGTATAGTAGGTGATTTGGGTATGATGAAGATCAATTTAAAGTTATATACTAAGTGAGTTAAGGAGCATCCATATCGACTGAACCCCAAGTACAAGTAAAAGGTAAGAGAAGAGTTGGATAAGATGCTTGCAAGAGATATAATTGAGCCAACAGAAGAGTGATATAAGGACCTGCATAAATCTCAAGAAGTCAAATGATGCATGTTTGCAAGAAGTCAAATGATGCATGTTTGCATGATGAAGTTCTAGAAAACATTGATGGATAGGAGGCTTATTCATTCAAAGATGGATTGTCGGGATATCACCAAATTAATATTGTGCCGCAGGATAGATGAAAGACGTCCTTCACTATAGAGTGGGGTTCATTCCAAGATACAGTTATGCCTTTTAACCTAAAAAATTCTCCTCCATTTTCAAGGTGATAGTCTCAGCATTCTAGGAATTTATTCGTAAGTTTTTGGAGGTGTACTTTGACGATTGGATAGTATTTAGTCTAATAGTAGAGAAGTTCCACTCGAGCTTATCTGGCTCTTGTGATACATGGACAAGCCTTTGTGAAAGATGGCCTATCCAAGAGCCACTCTGTATGTGACTTCCATCTCTGCCATTCCTGATCATCGACCTCTTTGATCCATTAGTCCGCCACCCTAGTCGCTAAGATCAAGTGTAAAACGGGCATCAAGTTTGAGAGCAATGGATATTGTGCAAGACAAGGGAACTGTTGTGAGGATTCCCTCCAAGAAAGGCATTACTTCCCATTCTTGACTTCCCAAAAGAAATGGTCATGGATCATATCACTGTTTTGATTGGCATGATTCCAAATTACCATCCCTATACTTGGAAGAGGTTCACAGATGAGGTATTATTGGGATTTCCTTTATCCGTATTTTTTTGTTTTCAGATTGTTTTCCAAATATCATGTCCCCCTTGAATCCATCTGCACCATAGTTTTGCCCCAGAGTGGCGTTGAGGATTGTAGAATCCCTCATACTCAAGCCTCCCAGAGCCTTCAGGAGGAATAGCTTATGCCATGCAAAAAGTAGTCATTCCTGTCCATGAATGCTCTACTCCAAAGGAATCATTTGAATATTGTTGTTAACTCTAAGTATATACATTTGGGGGCAAGGAGGGTGGACAGTTGATACATCAGCATTGGTTACAATACAAATTTCAGAACAGTTGATCTTCTGGCCATGTTGAGGACATGGAAGGTCCAGTTCTATAACTTCTTGGATAGCTTCTAGGAGAGGTATTTCCGTGGAGAAATGTAAAGGGGATTAAATATAAGAGGCACCCCTAGATATTTAGAGGGAATATATCCAATGGTGAAGCCCAACACTCTAGCCAAACAAGATTAATTTGGCTTGTGAGTATGGAAGAAATAAATATGCAATTTTTCTTGTTTATGATCATACCACAAGCATCTTCAAATTCCACAATAATGTTGTTCAACCTGGCCTCTTCCAGAATAGTATCCTTACCAAACGTTAAGATATAGTTGTTTAAACTACTAAAAACAAACATGGGCCCTAAAGTCATAGCACCTTACTTTTACAAATTCACCTCCCAACATGGGAAGGGAAGACCTTATATATGGATGTAACTAAAAAAAAATTGACTTCACATCATGCCAGGACTAAAAACTCTTATCCCATCCAAGTTTATTTATTTATTCAACTCCTAACCCTATGTCACCTCTCAAGAAAAGTAGTTGATGCCATATCTCAAGTCCCTTATCACACTTTGAAAGATTGGATGAATTAATAATTTTTTCTCTAATTACTCAGAGATCTTATACTACCTCCTTCTTCTTTGAGTAACACAAATCACTCATAGACAAACCAAACACAAACAAGCAACCATTTACTATATTTAGGATTTTCAGTAGTACAAATCAGCAATAGACAAACCAATCACAAACAAACAAACATTTACTTTGCAGGTGATTTCTCTTGGCCCTGCCATGATTTCTCTTAGCCTTGACCTGAAGGATCCAAGCACAAGACTAGTACCTTGTTAAGATGGGGAAGTAGAGATTATTTCTTCACAAAATTGTTGAGAGCTCTTTATTAGTCAATACATATAAGTACAAGAAAATTAAAACAAAAATATCAAGAAAAAAAAAGTTTGAAGCTATTAGTATTAAAATAATTAATTTTTCACATGGAAGAGTAGAGAATCTTGCCACATAATAAATTAGGATCTCACTCAAAAGTTATGTGTTGGTGAGCTTAAGGGAAATAAAGAGAAATATAAGATTTGGATGGATGGATTTAGTGGGACATCATATAAAAGTTGAGGTCCTCAAATTTGAGGTTGATATTCATCCAACACTAACACTATAGAGGTTTCCATCCATCAATGTGTGGATAGGAATTAATACTGATTACCTAACATTATCCAACCATGAAGACTTATTAATTCACTATCCTATGGATTTAATTCATCTACCAAGATATGTGGGTGTTGTTGGATATACTCTGGAGTATTTTGTACAGTCTTACATTCTAGTCTTATATTCTTGCCAATAATATTTATAATGCACATTTGATAAATGTTCCATGGAGAAAAACTAGCTAGCTGGTAGCTAGAAATTCTCAATACATCTTGTCCTGGAATCCTCTCTTGGTACTCCTCTCTTGGTACTGTAATAGGGCTTAGCAATCTAAGATGAAATTTTACCACATCTTAGAAAATGTTCTAGATATATTTCCACATACATGGTAGTCAATTTGATTCTCACATACAAAGCCATGATAAAAGAATATTATTGAGAGTACTAGTTTTCCTTTGTTGGTCAACAAAAAAAAACATGCAACAAAAAGCTGGACATCTTTACAAACCATTGTACTCAATTTCATGTTGATGTGCTCACTCATAATAAAATTTTCATTGTCAAACTAAATATGC
>APFE031249688.1:0-17201 GCA_000404065.3 Pinus taeda
TCCACCTCGCAAACTATCTCTGCCATTTGTCCATTCTCGCCCATCACACCCTACAGAGGGGCCATCCAGTATGCATCGTACCCTTTACACTGGGAAGGTGATATGCATCGCACCCTCTGCACTGGGCATTCAGTATGGTCCATTTTTGACCATTTCTGAGCAGTTTTTAGTGGAGAACTTCTGGGAGATGATGTAATCAGCCGACCTTGTTCCTTTAAGTAGTGAAGCAACACTTTTAGGGACTTAGGAGCCCTCAGTTTATGGACATTTATGATTGGGGTTGCAGTGCCCAAAAATGTCTATAACACATATGATAAGATATCTCTCTTCTCACAATATAGATCGAATTTCAATCAAGAATATTAGTAGTGATCATGAAATATTGACTAACACACACATATGTGAACAATAAAATAAAACAATTCCTTTCAAATAAAATACACATAAACATACGATAATAGTACCTAATAAACTGTAGCTTTTCTCATCATAGAAATGCATGTGGTTCAACTTATATTAAGAAAAACTTAAATATAATAGTGTAGTTTAAGTCCCTTCTTTTAAAAAATTCAGAACCATTTCTCCATTTCGGAAAATTAATCTATAATCTTAGTACAAAAGATAAAAATAAACCATTCCAACAACTTCTCAACATAAACAATAATAATGAACTAATAAGGAAATAGTTGAAACAACCTTCTAAGCTTAGGACGAAGATTGTCCAATAGTAAGTTTTCGCAATCTATAGATATCCAATAAGATAGTGAACTCCAGAGGGTGCCTAGGCTTGATCCTCATTTAACTGGTAAAAATAACAATCCTGAGTGATGGTAGCAGCTAAGTAGCGGCATTGGAACGACATCAGAGAATTAATCAATGACTATGCGGCTTAACCAAGAACTACCAATGATGTTCAAGGTCCAGTTTAGATAAATTCTCAACAATTCAATTATTCTAGTACTATGTTCGTCCCATGACTTTAGTAATGTCTTGGCATATGGCATTGAATCTTTGAAGTAGTTAGAGATGAGGTTTGATTGCAATAAGTTATAATTGACCGCTTCCATGATAGAACTAGTAATATCTTGAGCTTCATGTACAACAGCTTCAGGTTGCGTCAACCTGATTTCCCATTCTTTGCAAATTATAATTTTTTGAGTTTCATCCATTTTAGGTAGATTTGTAGCACTGCCTTCGGTTATTTCTTGCCAGTTTAGAAAATAATAAAGTTTCCCATTCACTTCATTGAAATAGTTTTTCATGTTAGACAGTTGATCAATCAAAGATTTTGTAGTTTACATTGATCTTGAATCATCATAAGCTTATTGCAAAATAATTTATGTTGATTCTTAAGCAAAGAATTTAAGTCTTTGGCCTCTTTCTTGAATTCTGTCAATTGAGGATTGACATGCAATTGTTCTATTTTCTCCTGCATATTCTTAGTTTGATCAAATTTTTGTTGTAATTCGAACACTTGATTATGTCATTGTTCATTATTTTTCTTTTTCTCAATATCAAGAGTCTACTCTAGCGAGATGATTCTTTCCTTGTTTTCCTTAAGAAGTTATTGAATTTCTACAACTTTTTCAATGCTTGTTGAAGCATAAGCACCTGTAAATTGAGTTAGCTTGCCTAAATCTTCAACTGGTCTTGCAGTGGAAGCTTTCCATAGCACTTCAAAAGAAGAAAGCTTGTTGGGTCCTAATGTCTGATTTTTTTCTAATTTCCTTTTCTTCCTTCCCCTTTTTACCACAAATTTATGATGAGGACTATAGAAAATGTCTAAAGCGAGAATTTATTCAATATTTAGAGTTACTTTTGCAAGTGAAAAACAGGAATGATCTCAATTTCCTTTTGAACATAGGACTTATTAGAAGTCTCTCCTATTCGTATTCTTCTTAGAATTCTTTGCTGAGTTATGAACATCATATTGCCGTAAAATCATTGTACTTTGAGACGTTGTATTATGTTCACCAGTCTTTGAATTAAGAGTTTGACTAAACTCTTTCAATGCCCCATTAAAATTAGGATTAAAAATCAAATTCTCCGATTAGGATGTAGAGGAAGTTATAATAATTTTTGGTTGATGCCGAGGAGGAACCAAAGGTTGTGAATAACTATTAAGTTGATCATTAGAAACTGATGAATTCTCTAGAGTTAACTGTAACAAATTCAAAGGAAGATTAACTATCCTAGGAACCTTGTATTGTACAAACTAGGTTTTCTCCTCTATATTCAATTGTTTCTAGTTCATTTTAAGATTGATGCATAAGAGGATGATTGTGCAAATAAATCATTTAACTCATCTTCCTCATGGACAAACTTTCAAATATTCTGAGAAGCTAATGAAATTCTTCACCACAACATTAGGATCATACTGTTTGTTGGGGACAATAGGCAAATTAAGGACCTGAATGGCTAAAATTATTTCTCAGTATGACGATAAATTGTCAATGAAAATATGCTAAACTTAACAGGGAAAGAAGGCCAAATCCTCTTATTTGATTCCTTCAATGTTTTAGTAATACCATAACCCACTGTTTGATAAGATGCCTCTATGCTTATGATCTTTTTTGGGATGAACAAGGGTAAAACATGAGGATGAGAAAGGCTACCATAGACTCTAATGTGAGTGAACAATTCCTCCCCAAACAACCTTCCGACCTTCCAAAGATCATCCATGGCCTCTTGAGACATCCAAGGTGGTCTAGACTAAAAAATGACTTCATAAATTAGAAGCATCACTCTATTATAAATATGGGGAAAATGCTCATAGTATTTGGACTCCCACAAGATATCATGATAAATATGAATGGGATATGGATCTTGAATAATCCATTTCCAACCCATGGTAGGAAGATCCATTGTAAAACATTGGGAATCCATGATATATGCAAACATGTAGAAAGGAGGAACCTTATTATACGAAATATTTCTAGCACGCCATAAAGATAAGATGTGTGTGGCTAAAATATCTGACAAAACAATGGTCCAATCAAATATAAAACCTTCTATCGCACCATCCATTAAAGGTACCCATTTTTCTGGTAATTTTGACACATTAGGCATTGCATGCAATCGATACATCATAGATACAACTTGGAAAAATGAAGTAATGAGGGAATTGATTGAGTACTTACCGGTTTCCTCAACTTTATGTTTATAAGGGTATTTTTTCCACTGTCGAATTTGTTCTGATGGGTGTCCATCCTCCTTTATAAAGGCTTTCATGTTCTACTTGTTATAAACACACTAGGGATTAGATAAATGATACATTATTGGCAAATCTTGGCTAAAAAAAGAACCAATTATCATTACCTTCAATGTTTGAATGTGTCTTTCAGAAATATCGATATTTTCAACCACCCAGTGTACTATATTTGTATACGTCATTTATCTTGATATTGCTGCAATTATATGAATAAAGGAATTAGCCACGTATTTTGGAGTATTTTCTGAGACAAGAATTTTATCGTTATCTCTAACTATCCTTTTAGTGACCTCTGGTCCTTCTTCTTCTAAATACTGATAAATAGCTTCCTAGGAGGAAATCCTAGCATCTTTGGTGCATATAGTGTCGGAAAATAGGCCGGTTCCTGGGTTTTTCTCATCCATGTCTTCCACACATGGACCCACAGGCTACTGTTGTGGAGCCTTTTTATTTTCCTTGCCACCTTTCTTCATTTCTTTGTAATTTTGAGAATTAGAGTTCACCTGTAAGGAACAAGTGTAGGAACTATGTAGAGACACTATTTAGCAACAATTCATTCTAGCGCAAAATAGAAACTTATAATAAAAATCCCTTTTTGGAACAAATTGAAAAATCAAAGAAAATTAAATGTGAATCGTTTATGCTTTTAAGGCCAGTAAAATCACATTTAAATCCACTAAGTGAAATGATGGGAAGCCACGTGAATATTGCCACATCAAACTTTGGGACGAAAATATTAGAGAGTAATTTATAATGGACTTACAATATTACAATTCTCTGATATGGAAAGATCCAAAGTATGATATGTTGAAGGTAAGAGCTCTGATAAACAAGGCATCCAAAATAAAAATATTCCTTGATATAAAAAACTTCGATAAACAAAGTCTTTACTATTAAAACATTTTCGGTGGAATTATTTTTCAGAGGTTTAATTGAATCTCACTTATGATATCGGAAGTCCCGATATATAAAAAAATTTAAATATTAAATGAAAGCATCGGGAAGCAAGATCTCGGCAAAAATAATTTCGTAACATTTCATAAAAAAAATTACAATATAAAAAATATCCGATAGTGAAGGATTTTAGTGTATCACATGAGAATATTACCTTTTCGGTACATTAGGCATTCAAATATCGGAGATAAAAAAGTTCATAATATTTTATAAAATAACTCCTAAAATGTTCGTTCCAATAAGGAGATAACTTAAAGTTTTGCGAAAATGATTTCAATAACACTTACAAACTTATTACCCTTTTGTATTTTTATTAAACAAAGGTAAAATTCTTTTATAGAAATATAAGAAAAATGAAATGTTCCCCATTTTTTATTAAAACACTAAGAAAAATGTTGGGGGGGGGGGTGGTGGTTTGGTTGTTTTCTACAACAAATTTGCGATGTACTTGGCAAAGCAGTGATCTGTGAATAAATTAATTTAATATTAAAATAAATGAATAAAAATAAAAGACTAGATGCTGAACTCCATATTTCTCATTAAAAAAAATCTCTGAATAAATTAAAATTCATTATTTGCAAACTTGATAGCCTATTTTTTTGAAAGACTCAATTTATCTCTCAAACCCATTTTATAATGTCAGTTACAATGATGAAATCGAGACCATTTGAAGTTTTGCATTAAGATAGTCTCCGTTGTCACAAGTAGTGTCAGTGCTACCAACAGGTGTCCATAGCCTCGACAAGGTTACCATTTAACCAAGAAATACCAATATCCCATCCACTAGAAAATATTTTAGAGACATTTAGTTCATACTTTTATTTTTTTTCCTTTCTTTGAAAGTCATTGTCTTGGCTTGGTGACAAGATGTCGACAATTCTATTCACAAGTATTAATGATATTAAACAAGTCATCTTGTGATGAGACTTCTTATCTTACATATTTTGGCTATAAGCCATTATCCTGGCTTGGTGACCAGATTTGATAATGTCAATACCATTAGTTCCCCATGATCATGGTAAGTTAGCTCTTAATGAGACACCTTATCTTTCAAGTTTAATATTTTTGAATTACACTCTAAAAATATTTAATTAGTGGATGGGGAGGTAAATATTCTCTTTAGGATCAATGGATGAACATTAGAGTCATAAGATGCTAAACCCTTTCATAATCTTTACTTATTTCATTAACTATTCTCAAATATGACTAGTCATGAGACGAAATAGTCTTTTTAAAGATTTAGGTTATGAATAGTTCACAAAATAATAAACACAAAATCATTTATATAAGAAACTACAATATTTATGAAATTCCAAAAATTAGCACAATAATAATTTTCCTTTTTTTGAATTGAGTGTTTTGTGATCCATATCAAATTTTATGAGAATAATTTTTGGCGTAAATCACATTATAATACATTTGTCGACGCGTTTCGAACCAACGAGTGTGGTTCATCATTAAGACAAGTTGAAGAACCAGATCATGGTTGCATGTTAAATAGGGAGAGCAGAACTTCCAATGGCTAAGTTTGACTTGGAAACGGCTATATTGGACTGGGCAACTAGACTGGACCAACAACTATATTTGACCATGAAACGACTAAATTTGACTAGCCGTTTCATGGTCAAATATAATCGTTGGTCCAGTCTAGTTGCCCAGTCCGATACAGCCGTTTCCAAGTCAAACTTAGCCATTGGAAGTTCTTCTCTCCCTATTTAACATCCAACCATGATCCGGTTCTTCAACTTGTCCTAATGATGAACCACACTTGTTGGTTCGAAACGCACCGACAAATGTATTATAATGTGATTTATGCCAAAAAATCTTCTCATAAAATTTTCTTTTTATATGAATTTCATAAAAAATGACTATAGAATATTAATATAAAATCCCAATTACAAATTGAAGAGATTAACATTCAATAAAGGTAACTAAAAAACAATGCAAACTATCAAACGGGAACTCTATCGAGTACCCATTTTTTTGAGGTAGCAAAAAAGTAATATGATTTTGAAAAGTGGTGATTCATGATACATTTTTTTTTGAAGCATATTTTTAAAATGTTAATTATTTTCATGCTAATTTTCAAAAGTGTTGTAGTGTCAACCCCTTTTTTTAGAAGATTTTTTTGTTGAATTTAATTTTTCTAATGTATTAAGTATGGATAATTATTTTCTAAATTTAACAATTTTTGAAGTAGTCATCTTCTTCTTCCTCCCTGACATTTTTTTAAAGTGTTTTTTAGGTTTGTTATTTTTTTGTTTTTCTTTTCATTTTTTTTGTAGTGAGATCTTTATTCTTTTACATGGTTAAAACAAAATGTCGATAATTTAAAATTTTGATCTTTTGTATATCTATATATAGTCAATTAATATTTCAATGCACGTCAAATAATTATCACTAAAAAAGTAATATTTACTAACAATTGACATAAAAATACATGTTTTGAATATAGATATAACAAAAAAAAATACACATTTTGAGATTTTTTTTTTTTTTTGCTAAAAAATAGCAATTTTTATGAATTTTATGTCAAAAATAATAATAATAATCGCACTGTTTTTCAAAAAATAATGATTCGCATAAAAATTAAAGTGAAAATCACATAATATAAATATTAAATATATAATAACAATAATTGAATACTTATTATTCTCATAAAATCTCAAAGTCAAAACATTAAAAGTATAACTAATTAATACTTATAAAAATGAGCTTGATTTGCAAGCATAACTTAAATTTAATCAATAATATCAAGTAATCCATGCTCTTCATCTTCTAAAGTTTCATCATTGTCTTCTTTTATAATATTTTCTTCTTCAGTTTGGTCATTTTCCTCTTCTGATGGATCTTTGATGTCTTCGAACCTCCCAAAGTATGCCTTTTCAATCATTCCATCTAATGGTGGTTGAGGTTCCTTTGCCTTTTTTGCCACATGTGATTCATTAAAAATCTCCTTTTCTCAAACCAACTTCTTGCATTGCATTTGGAAGAAATTGAAGAGCATTAATTCGTTGCGAAATAAATTTGCATTGCACTGGGTATTTTTGAATGGCAACTCAATTTCTTCCTTTTGGTAGGCAACATGCTAGTGTTGTACCTAATAATCAATTAAAAAAGAAATAATTAAGTAAATTAGTACAAACACACAAAAATTAAAAATGAAAATATTGAAATTCAATTTTATATCATAAAGCTTCCCTAGGTCTAAGAATAAATCCAAAACCCAATATCCTTCATTTGAACATAAATCTATAAGATATTTAATCAATCAATGTGGTTTTTGATAAATGTTAATTATCTTTCCCTTTTCTTCTTTATCTTCATATGTTAACTTTTTTACAACAACATCATGAACCAATACTTGGCTATGACTCTTTCCGTCTACCCGATTCAAAAGCATAGGCTTATAGCTATCATATTTTGTCCAACATTCAACATGAATGAACTCATAATCACTTATAGTTGGTTGATCTCCATAATCAATAAGATTTGACTTTTTCCTGTATCACGAAATAGTAAAAGTTCAATTAAATTGTACATAAATGATATTTTTAATATTAATCAAACATAAAATTTCAATATCTTACCATGTAAGTTTCATCCTTGAGTTTGTCTTTCCCTTGAAGCTTGTTAGTAATAATACAAATTGTGTGCCTGAATAAAATCTTGGGTAGGCATGCCCAAGGTTGGACATGCTCGCCCAAGGCACAAGGTTGATTCTCAATTGGTGTTGTGCCTTGGGCAGACGTGCTCAGTTGTGGGCATTCTTGTCCATGGCACAACTAGCCGACTTGGCAGGCCTGATGTGCTGTGGGCAAGCATGCGCATGACTGGGCGCTCATGGCCGATGCGCTCACCCAAGGCGTAGGGCTGATTTGGCCCTGTGCCTTAGGTGGGCACCCATGGCCATGCACATGACCGCCCAGGGAGGATGATTTTCATGAATGAACCTCTAGGGGGCCAATTCTGAAAATCAACCCCCTAAGGGGACGATTGCGAGAATCTGCCACCTAGAGGTCGATTGCAAGAATCGACCCACTCAGCGGGCACGCCCGCCCAAGGCACATGGCTAGCCAATTCCAAGAATTGAATCGATGCCTTGGGTGGGCACACCCACAACTAGGCGCACCCACCCACGACACAGCGGGCTTGCGCTTAACTAGTAGGCCTGCTGTGCCTTGGGCGGGCGTGCCTTGCTATGACCGTGCTCGCCCATGGTGATGATTCCAAGAATCGATCCCCTGGGCAGGCACACCTGCCTAAGGCACATCATCGGGCTGATTCTCATAATCACCAACCAGGGGATTAATTTTGATAATCGACCCCCTTGGGTCGACCCTCATGGCGGGCGTGCCCGGGCGCAGGTGGACATGCCCATGGCATAGCCACCCTACTAGGTAGGCACAAGCCCGCTGTGACATGGACAGGAAAACCCGACCATGGGCGTTCTCGCCCAAGGCACAAGGTTGGTACGATTCTAAGAGTTAGCCCCTTTTGAGGGCATGCCCAAGGCATAAGGCTAGAACTAAGAATCGACCATGTGCCTTGGGTGGGCATGCCTTCTTGTGGAACAAAAAGCCTTCTAGGTAGGCGCAACCACATTATGTTGTGGGCAAGCCCACAGGGCTGATTCTGAGAATCACCCATTCAAGGCACAATAATGATTCTTGGAATCATCCCTGTGCCTTAGCTGGGTGCACCCGACCATGGGCGTGCCCTCCCAAGGGGAATATTCTTGGAATTGGCCCCAAGGAGGTTGAACCTGAGAATCGACACGCTAATGTGATGATTCTGAGAATCATCCCCTAGCTGGCCGATTCCAAGAATCTTCCTGCTGGGCAGGCGCACTCGCCCAAGGCACAAGGCAAGACCAATTCTCATAATTGGTCCCTTGGGTGGGCATGCCTGCCCAAGAAAAAGGCTGATTTCCCATTGCCTTGGATGGGCACACTCGACCATGGGTGTGCCTGTCTATGACACAACATGCCTACCTGATAGGATGGTTATGCCATGGGTGGGCATGCCCACGACTGAGCACATCCACCTGGTAGTGGGCGTGCCCACCCATGACAAAACGGGCTTACACATGCCTTGCAGGTTGGTTGTGCTATAGGTGAGCACGCCCAAGGCACATGGCTAATTCTGAAAATTGACCCTATGCCTTTGGTGGGGGTAGTCAACCATGGGCACGCATGCCTGTGACGTAGTCGACCTACTTTGCCAAAGGTGTGCCCACCCAAGGCACAGGGAAACTGAACCTGTGCCTTGGATGGGAGCGTCCACCCACGGCATAGTCGATCTACCTATAGGCCTGTTGTGTCATGGGCGAGCACGCCCATAGTCACGCGCACCCACCCAAGGCATAGGGCCAATTCTAAGCATAGACTTTGTGCCTTGGGTGGGTGCGCCCGGCAATGGGCATGCCTGCCCAAGGCACAAGGCCTATATACAGCTTTTGATTCTATTTCTTATGTGAATGAAATGAATTATGTCCATGATGGGCCGTGATTCAGAGAATTAGCCCTTAATAGGCCCCCTAGCAGATATTTTCGAGAATCAACCCCCTGGGTTGACCCTCTTGGCCAGTGTGCCTGCCAAAGTCATAGGGAAGATTCTAAGAATTGTCTCTCTACCTTAGCTTGGCATGCCTAGTCATGGCCATGCTCACCTGTGACTTAGCCAGCATGCAACTCAGACAGTTGTGCGGTGGGTGGGCATGTCCATGGCATGGTGCGCCTACCCAAGCCACAGGGCCGATTCTCAGAATAGCCTTGTGCCTTAGGAGGGAGCCCCTAGTCATGGGTGTGTACGTTAAGGGGGGCGATTCAAAATTTCCCCCTTGAGCGAGTACATGCACCCAAAGCACAAGGTTACATTGTTCTGAGAATCAATCCCCTGGGTGGACATGCCCATGGCTGGGCGCGCTTGCCTAATCCATAGGGCCAATTATGAGAATCAACCATATGGCATGGGCGGGAGCACCCGACCATGGGAATGCCTACCCGCGACACAACCGTCTTTCTAGGTAGGCGCATGACCACTGTGTCATGGGTGGGCATGCCCATGGTCGGGCGGGCCCGCACAAGGAACGTTGTCAATTCTTGAACACTCATGGTTGGGCGTGTTCGCTTAAGGCATAGGGTTGATTTTCATTTCTGAGAATTGGCCCTGTGACTTGTCCACAGGCGCTTAGTTGTGGGTGTGCTCTTCCATGGCAAAGTTAGCCTGCCAGGAAGGTGCAAGCCTATTGTGCCCGCTATGACATGGACGGGAACACCCTCGGCCAGTTGCAACTACCCTAGGAATAAGCCTGATTCTGAGAATCGACCTTTTTCCTAGGTGAGAATGCTCAACCTTTGGTGTGCCCACCTGTAGCACAGGGCCGATTGCAATGTGCCTTGGAAGGGCGCGCCCGAGCTTAGGCGTGCCCACCCATAGCACAGTCGGCCTGCTTTGGATGTGTAGGTTTGTTGTGCCATGGGTAGGCACACACGCGGCTGGGTGCTCTCGTCCATGGCACAAGGTTGATTTTGAGAATTAGCTTTGTGCTTTTGGTGGGCATGCTTGACCATGGGCGTGCCTGCCTGCGATGCAGATGACCTTCCAAGCAGGCCCATTGTGTCATGAACACATCCACTTGAGGTACACCGTAATCGATCCTAAGCCTTGGGAGGGCACACCTAGTCGAGCATGCTCGACCATGGTCATGCCCACTTGCAACATATATGACCTTCCAAGTAGGCCCAACATGCTATAGACGTGCCAACCCAGGGCATAATACAATCGACCCTAGGCCTTGGGCGGGCACGCTTGTGGCCGAGCGTGCCTGTCCGCGGCAAAACAAACCTTCATAGTAGGGATGCTATGCTGTGGTCGGGCACGCTCACGGTCGGCGCGCCCCCTAAGGGATAGGGCCAATTATCAGAATGGGCCATGTGCCTTGGGCGGGCACACCTGACAATTGGCATGCTCACGCATGGGGTCGATTTCGAGAAGCATCCCCCACCCTTGGGGCTGATTTCGAGAATCAGCCCCCTGGGGGCCGATTTCAGGAATCAATCCCCAAGGGTCTGATATCGAGAATCACCCCCCTTTGGTTCGATTGCAAGATTACCAGGGGGCTAATTCTGATAATTGACGCCACTTGGGCCAATCATGACCTAGGGGTCAATTCCGAGAATCGTCACCATGGGTGGGCACGCCCACCCAAAGCACAAGATCGGCTAATTCTTAGAATCAGCCCCCAGGGGTTGATTCCAAGAATCATCCCATGGGGGGATGATTATGAGAATTGGCCCCTTAGGGCAGCATGCCCGTTCAAAGCATAGGGTTGGGCCGATTCTCAGAATCGGGCTGAAGGGGCTCCCCTAGCAGGTCGATTCTGAGAATTGGCCCCCTATACGGGCACACCCATGACCAAGTGCACCTGCCCAAGGCATAGGTCCGATTCTGAGAATCGACCTGAGGAAAAATCAACCCATCAATACCAAAGTTACCCCTTGAAACAAACCATAACTCCACTTATGTGGTAACCAACACTTCCTATGCCAAAATATGGAACTTTGGTTTTCTTCCAAAATGGACTAGAAATCTTAGGGAAAACACATGGAATGACACTTATTACTTGAAACGACGACATGCAGGGTCAAGATAGCCTCCGAAATTTGGATCTAAGCTAAAATTTTGGAGGGTGTTATAGCAACGACAACAGGTCCCAAACCCTGTCATCTAGAATCTACTCTTAATGGTGACAAATGACCAAAATCAAAGAGTAAGAAGTCTGAAAGACATTGCAACTATTGTGGGGAAGACGATTATCTAGAATTAAAATGATTTAAAAAGATGGAGGCTTGAAGAAGCACAACATCAACCTTGGTTCGTATTCTAACTTTTCATCTCATGGAAATGCACTTTTTGTGTTTGGTTTCTCCTACAATGCAACCTCTACTTCTTCTTCTAATGAATGTGTTAGGTCCCTATACTACTATTGTAAACCACTATTGTTATTAGTGCAGCCCCCTTATTGTATTATTATGTCCATATAGTCCCCATGTTGTTATTATTGTACCCCATAGAAGCCCACTATTGTTATTGTTGTGCCCCTTCAATATTATTTTTATGTAGGCTCTGATTGTATTGGGACCACTTAGACTCCTATATATGGAAAGGAGGTATTTTCATTTGTATCATCCAAGAATTGTTCATTTGTGTAATTTAAACGAGGTTTCCCCCTCGAAGAGGCTGATTTCTAAGCCATTGATCTATCTTTTCTATCTTTTTGTGAGCTGGTTTCGTTACATTTGGCATCAGAGCTTTGGATTCTAGGGTTTCACTGCTCCAAAACAGGTCATCATGGCATTTTTGCTATAATGTTGTTTCTTTGATGTTCTAGAATGTAGATGACAAACCCATTTGAGATGAAATCTCTATGATCATTATGTCGGAATTAAGACCTTATCTTGCTATATTTTTAGAGACACGATCTGAGGAAGTTATGGTTTTTGCAAGCTCCAGAATTCCATCTCAAACAGGTGATCATGATAATTTGGTTATAACATTTTTCTACAAAGTTTCAGACACTGAAATTAAAACCCATTTGAGTTGGTATCCTAATTAAGCTTGGGCCCTAATTTTAGATCTTCTTTCACTATATTTTCAGAAATATGGTTCAAGACATTTAGGGTTTTTGCAGGCTCCCGAATTACATCCCAAATAGGTGATCTTGGGAAAATCATCATAACTTTCTCTCTAAGTATCAGATTGAAATTTTGTAAGAGGTTACAAAAAGAGAACAGAATGTGGGTTTCTGATCATTTCTCTCAACTCCAAAGGTTGAAATAGTGACATGTGGCACTTCATACAAGTTCACTCTACTAAAAAAGTGTATAATTAGGCTAACTTGGGAGACTGGGCTTAAATCTTTCTTGGAGAATCCAATTTGAATCATACTAGTGGCATTGGAATAGGAATCACACGGCTACCACAGATGGCAATTCCAGACCTTGTAGATCCAAAATTTTAGAGATACATCAGATTCAATATCGAGCTCCTACAAAGTGAAAAAAGGTGTGTAGTCTTTTTTAAATTTTCATAAGTTTGGTTTGAAAACTTAGTTTGAAAGAATTGAAAGGGCATAGTGAAGCATAATTATCATTAAGTGATGCCTCAAAGAAATAAAATGGAAACAACTAGTACGCAATAGGGAAAATTTAGGGGCTAATATTCACAGATGGGCTAATTTTCCATTGTTTTTTCCAAAAAAAAAAGATTTGCCAATTTCCATTTTTTCTAAGAATGATTTTCCCACATTTTATAGTATAAAATTATTTTACCTTCAAAATCGTCAAAATTTTATATAGACCAATGTAAAATCATTAGAAATATAAATATTTTTACAAAAATATTGACAAACATTTTACAATTTGCATATTAGGGACTAGTAAGATTCACCAAGGTTTCTAAACTTTAAGATAAACTTTCATCCTTAAAATTCTCCTTGGTAAGAAACCTGAAAGCTCTAGCATAACTCATGAAAAAGAGGAAGAAGTGCAACATGATATATGAAAATTACGAGACCAAGTGCAACAAATTTCACTTTCACAAAAAGTAACAGAAGCTAAGATAGATGGTTTAAACAAAGGCATGGAAGATAAGATGGATGCTTTAAAGAAAGGCGTGGAAGCTAAGATGGATGGTATGAAAGATAACATTGAAGATTGGAAGAAGGACCTGGAAAGTTTGAAGGAAGGTTTGACAAAGTTTCTACAAGAAAGGTTTCCTAAGTCCAAAAAGGTAGTAGATCAAACTCAGAATGAGAACAAAATAAATGCTAATCATGATTCAAAGAATGGCAATATTGAAGAAAGGCTTCCTAATGGTGAAAAGGTAGTAGAGAAAACTCACGATGAGAACAAAATAAATGTTAATCATGATTTCATAGACTCTAAGGTTGGAATAAAGACCCACCACATTCCAAAGATCGATATGAGGAAGTTTGATGGCAAGAATCCTATAACATGGATCCTACAGATGAAACAATATTTCTATCTCCATAATGTGAAAAACACAGAAAAGGTACGCATTGCAACTTTATATTTAGAACCCAATCGGTTTGTATGGTATCAATGGCTTTACTCTCGTAAACAAATTGTCACTTGGTCAATTTTTATGGACGAAATGATAGCATGTTATGAGGATACAAAGAGAAAAACCTTCTTTAGCCAATTAATAAATCTCAAACAAAATGGTTCAACGGCAGAGTACATCGAGGACTTCAAAAAATTGAATATAAGGGTAAATGGTATTCTAGAGAAGCAGAGGATTGATGTCTTCATAAGAACTTTAAAGGATAACATTCAACAACATTCAACATGAGTTTGATTTTTGGGAACTTGATTCACTAGAGAAGGCATTCAGGTTGGCAAGGAAAAAGGAAAGCAAAATTATGGCAACAAGGAAGCCTACCACTCGCAACTATAAAGATGTAGGTGTTGTTACCCCTAGCCTTCCACAACCTATGAGGTTGACACCACAACAATTGGAAGAAAAAAGAGAAAAAGAGCTTTGTTACAGTTATGATAGCAAATACACTAAAGGTCATAAGTGTGCTAAGAAGAAATTATTTTACATAGATTGTGAAGAGGAGGACAAAAATGAAGAAGAAACGTCAAAAGAAGGGGATATAGACCAGGAACAAAATCTAGAGAAAGAAGAAAAGAATCCGACCATATCTTGTAATGCATTGGCTGGAATTACCACTCATAAAATTATCAAGATAGAAGGACATATCAAGAAGAAAAAGGTGATAGTGTTGATTGATTTGGGCACTACCCATAATTTTATTCATTGTAAGATAACCAAGGAATTGAATTTATTCCTATATCTAGCACCAAAGTGTCAAGTGATAGTTGCATGGAGGAACCATAAATTTATCTGGAAAGTGCCATAATATCAAGCTATCCATGGGAGAATATGTATTGAATATCCTAGTGCTTTCCATTTCAATGTGTAGTGCTGATGTTGTACTAGAAGTCCATTGGCTACAATCCTTGGGTACAATAGCTTTTAATTTTCATGAATCTTTTTCGGAAGGAAAGGAATTTGAATTAAGGGGTATCGCATGGAAACTAGGAAAGATAATAAGCTCTAACATAATGACAAAGCTTCTAAAGAAAGAACAACGAGGCATAATTACACAATTATGTTCGCTAGAGGTACCCACATCGAAATCATCTATTTCTCTAGATCTCCAAAAAGTGTTGGACAATCATTCCAAGGTATTTGAGACTCCCAAAGGCCTCCCACCTATTCGTGATCATGATCCTTCTATTCATTTGGTTCCAGGAAGTGTTCCTCCAGACATCAAAACTTACCTAATGCGATTACACTTCAAGGTAAAAACGAATCATGATAGTCTTAAATACTTTTTAGAATAAAGATTATCTTTAGAAAAACAACAAAAATGGGTCACAAAGATGTTGGGTTATGACTTTGAAATCATCTACAAAAAATGGAAGAAAAATGTTGCTGCAGATGCACTCTTAAGAAAGGATGAGGATGTGGAAGCATTATTTTGTGTCATTTCTATTATCCAACTAGATTGGATAAATGAAGTAAAGGATGTATGGAACAATGATGACGAAGTGTGGGACTGTGATGCAGGAAAGTGTTCCCTTTGCGGACAGAGGCAACCCCTCTAGCCCTAGAGTGGGTCTAGTCACAGCAAAGACAAATCAACGATTGATTTCCTTAAACAGTCATTTTTGGAGGCCCACCTCAACTGGTGGTCGATGAAGTTCTGTTGCGCTGCTCCAACTTCCGTTTCCTTCTCCTCAATGAGTGATCAACCTGAAACAATGCAAAGAAAATACAACAAAGCACATAACTGGAAAACAACAATGATCTATTTACTCACAAAGTCAAGAAGTCATGAGCTATCAAGTAAATTACATACAAGACATAGGAAAAAATCATTGATTGTATTAATAATGAAATAAGATCAATCTTACAACCAAAGTCTTGACATCGCAAGCCTTCACATAGAGTCCAACAAGTGTATTTCTCAAGCATTCACTCTTTGAAGATGGATCTCCCAACATACAAAGTCTCCCTCTCACTCATAATATTTAACACAAAGTTAAGGGCACTTCACAAGCTTCCACAAGCTATCAACACTCTCACACTTGTCACACCCACACCAGCTATCTATCAAACTAAAAAGCACTAACAACGCTACTTAATCCAAGAATTTACCAACTAAGGAACTAGCATATCATAGCAATGGTGAGTGATTTTATAGGAGGAGGAGCCTCCATGAAATGAGGGAGAGGGAGCTTATCCTCAAGGGAGGTTGCACAAGAGGTGGAACCACCATCCCAGACGTATAAAGGCGACCCAAACTGACCCAACAACCAACTCTAGAAATATCCAGAAGGTCGACTGTTTGAATTAATTCACCAAATCTAGATCAACGTGGGTCATGAACTAGGGACTAGTGACGATGTCGCAACGACACAGTGCATGACAAAGAATCATTGTGGATTTTGAGGGTTTAGTTGCAACGATGCAAAAACTTAGTCAAAAAGAGTCAATCTTCAGGATTAGAGAACATTTGTTTAATCTTCTTACATTGGTGGGAATATATGAACATGTTTATTGGACACATGACACAGTAGAGGGACTGAGATGAGGACAATGACAAATTGCTGTGTAACAGGCCTAAGTATTTTGGTCTTAGGTATGGACAAGCTTATGGAGAAATTTCCAAAGCTAACATGAAGGCCATTGAAATAGCTCCAAGAAGGAGTTGCATTATAGAGTGTGAATATTGTATTAAAGAGGAATGCAATAGCTTGAAACATCATCTGCAGGATGCACGTGTTTAGAAGTGCGCACTTGAACCAGAGTGTTATCGGGAAATCTAGTGTCTATGCAGAGCTGCTAGTCCCACTAAGATGGGTAGCTATCTTAGAAACAAACATATTAAAGTTACTTTCATTTTCCTTTACGAGAAGTAGATAGGAGAGGAGAAAAG
>APFE031249688.1:21423-40398 GCA_000404065.3 Pinus taeda
GGGTCTGAAGAGAGCCTCTAGTAACCCACTGGAAGTGGAGGTGAAGAAGCTGTAAGACTTTCCAAAAAAACTGAAGCTTTATCCATGAGTGGAAAAAGGTGAAGGGGATGGTTGCCTTCACGCAGTATACAGGGGAATCAAATCTTCCCTTTCTTCATACTGCTGCCAGTTGATAGGGTAGCATCGTCATGAACTTTAGAGGATGATGAGGGATGAGCCAGATCATGAGACCATACTTCTAAGATCCTAGGGATGCTAGGACAATCACGAAGAAGATGGTCACCCTTGCACAATTTATAAGGAAACTTAACCTTCCGTGGAGGAGTGGAAGGTGTTCCGACCTGAAATGTACTCGAAGCAATAGTTGCACAGGTGGCCTTGTGCTTATCGGACTTCTTGTTCTTATTTGTCTTATTCTTATTCTTCTTAGTCTCATGGTTACTAGATGTGGAACTTTTACAAGGCGAAGGAGGAGATGAAGGTGAAGAAACAAGGGAAGAAGGCACAGGCTCAACCTTGGAATCAACATGTCGTCGTTCAGATGAAGGAGATGGTGGAACAGGAGTCATGATGCTCAGGACCACCGAGGTTGAAAACAACCACATGGGCAAACTAATAGTTAACCCTGGAAAAGACAATGTTGCCATATACGGAGCACCAACATTTCCAAAAGGCAGAAACAGACCAGGATTTCCATCTGGGGGAAGACCATGGCCGGTAGACTCAGGGGATGTTGCCATCAAGAACAAACCTAAAAAAAACTCTTATCATAACCAAGAACTCGAACTGTTACCATGAATATTTCATGGGCACTAAATTTTATGGCACAGGAACAAAACTTGACCTTTTCATGTTTCAAGAGTCGAGAAAAGGACGAAAAGGTGACTCTATCTCTTTCGAGGTTTAATGAGCTTGAAAGGACAAGTGCTTAGATGGACCTTTTCTTTGAAGGAGTCCGAAAAGGAATGAAAGTGACTACTCTGGAGAATTAGGCAAAAGGTTTACCAAACAACCCATAAAACTGCATATACACCTTGGTGATCATATGAAAACCAAGGACTTTCCGTACGGCAGTCAATCTTCCTGAATGTTGTGCTCGGTGCGTTATGGCTTGCAAGGCGGCAGACATGGCTTCCTAAGGATATAGGATGATAACCTTGTGGGGTTTCCCAACATATACTCGACGGTACTGGGAGCGCAAGTCCATGCTAGTAGCTATCAAATCACAGAAGGAGGAATCACCCAACCTTAAGTGAAAACAATAAAGACTAGGTTTAACGACGTCGGAGCACGTCTGTAGCCTAGACCTATAAATAATGTGTGTTATATTCCAATGCATTGTTAGGCTTTTTGAGTTCATTTTAGAGTTGATCTTGAATTATGTTTCAATTTCTAGGCCTTACTGTATATCAAAACCTAGGATGCGGCTAGGATGAGTAAAGCATTTTTTATTTCAATGAAAACCTACCTACAGAAAGGTAGAGAGTTCATTCCCAAACCAAGACAAGTGAATGCAAACACTAAGAAACACAATGCATTAATACACTACTCTCACGATGCATTGACACTACTAATGAAAGATTTTAAGTTTGCTTTCCAATTTCTCAAACATGATAACTTGAAATGCAAATGTACTTTCACTTTCGTTTACTAAATGAATGCAATCTTTTGATTTTTTTTGTTTTTGTTTTGAATTTAAAGAGACAAACAAGCAAGTGTGAACTGATTGGTCCAAACAATTGTGATCTATGCTTGGTAGTGAATAAATCGAATCAATATCAAAAATTGGTTCAGTAATCGACACTAAAAACCAATCAGCAAGAAAAGAAACAGCGAAAAAGCCTCAAGCAAATCAATAAGACGGTTGTGGATGAACCTTGGATAGACAAGAAACCTAAGTAAATGGTTTGAAATGCTTAAGAGAGCTAGGTCACAGGGTCTAAAAACACAAGATTCACTCAAACGAAATCAACAAGACAATACCTTAACCAAAAGCAATCGAAACAAACTAATGAGAGACAAGAAACAACAGGGGATAAACAAGATTAATGAATTAAGGAGGTAAAGTTGCAAAAACAACTTTACAGGAATCGTCATGGGTGTTACACTAACAACTAGAGAGTAGTCACTAGTATTACACTGACAACTAGAGATCGTCGTAGGTGTTACACTGACAACTAGAGACCGTCGCTGGTGTTACGCTGACAACTAGAGACCGTCGCAAGTGTTACACTGACAACTAGAGACTAGTCACTAGTGTTACACTGAAAGCTAGAGACCATCACTAAAGTACACCTATTTTTAGTGATGGTCTGATTTTAGGAGTCGTCATGAGAATTAAACTAGAAACCCAATACGAAAGCCAAATAGTCGTGGGTAAAAAGCTACACATTAGCGACGACGTTGCTACTATTAAGCTATCTTCAGCGACAATCTTACTTAAGCAAAAGACAAAGTAGAAACACCTAAATGACCCCAGATTATTCTTCCAGACAGTAAGGGGACTTCACAGATTGACCCAGGTAACCCAAAAACTGATGGTTTAACCCCAAAATTCAAGAGACACCAAATCAAAACCAAAACAAGAGAAAACAAGAGAAGAAACATACAAAGGACTCCCAAGTGGAGTCACCAACTTGTGATGCAGGAAAGTGTTCCCTCTGCAGATAAAGGCAACCCCTCTATCCCTAGAGTGAGTCTAGTCACACCAAAGACATATCAATGATTGATTTTCTTAAACATTCATTTTTTGAGGCCTACTTCAACCGGTGGTCGATGAAGTTCCGTTGCACTACTCCAGCTTCCGTTTCCTTCTCCTCAATGAGTGATCAACCTGAAAAAATATAAAGAAAATTCAACAAAGCACGTAACCGGAAAACAACAATGATATATTTACTCACAAAGTCAAGAAGTCGTGAGCTATCAAGTAAATTACATACAAGACATAGGAAAACATCATTGATTGTATTAATAATGAAATAAGAGCAAGCTTACAACCAAAGTCTTAACGTCGCAAGCCTTCTCAGAGGGTCCAACTAGTATGTTTCTCAAGCATTCACTCTTCAAGGATGAATCTCCCAACATACAATGTCTCTCTCTCACTCATAAGCTTTAACACAAAGTTAAGGGAACTACAGAACCTTCCACAAGCTATCAACAATCCCACACTTGTCACAGCCACACAAACTATCTATCAAACTCAAAAGCACTAGCAGCATTGCTCAATCCAAGGAATTACTAACTAAGGAACTAGCAGATCATAGTAATGGTGAGTGATTTTATAGGAGGAGGAGCCTCCACGAAATGAGTGAGAGGGAGATTATCCTCAAGGAAGATAGCACAAGAGATGAAGCCACCATCCCAGAGGCAGAAAGGTGACCCAAACTAACCCAACGACTAGCTCTAGAAACATCCAGAAGGTCGACTGTTTGAACTAATTCACCAAATCTAGATCGTCATGAGTCATGAACTGGGGACTAGCGGCGACGTCATAGTGACACCATGCATGACAGAGAATCGTCGCAGATTTTGAGGATTTACTAGCGACGATGTAGAAACTTAGTAAAAAAGGGTCAATCTTCAGGATTAGAGAGCATTTGCTTAATATTCTTACATAAGTGGGAAAATATGAACATGTTTATTTGACACATGACACAATAGAAGGACTGGGGTGAAGGCAGTGAAAAATTACTGTGTAACAGGGACCTCATTCAAAAGTTGCAGAAGATCCCAGTTCAAACCGTATTGCCAGAACTTGATGAATAAGTAAAAATCATATTGGAACCCAAAGCAGTCACAGAAACAAGAAATCGACAGCTACAGAATCGATCAATTTTAGAGTATCTCATCAAGTGGAAGAACTCACTCGCTAAAGATTCCACATGGGAGGATGATAATTTTATACAGAAGCATCCATAACTACTCAAGTGTTGAGGACAACACTTTTTAAAGGAGAGGGGCATGTTAGGTCCCTATATTACTATTGTAAACCCTTATGGTTATTATTGCAGCCCCCTTATTGTATTATTGTGCCCATATAGTCTCGATGTTTTTATTATTGTACCCCATAAAAGCCCACTATTGTTATTGTTGTGCCCCTACAATATTATTGTTATGTAGGCTCTGATTGTATTGGGACTGCTTAGACTCCTATATACAGAAAGCAGGTCTTGTCATTTCTATCATTCAAGAATTGTTTATTTGTGTAATGTAAAGGAGGTTTCCCCCTCAAAGAGGCTGAATTATAAGTTGTTGATCTATCTTTTGTATCTTTTTGTAAGTTAGTTTCATAACAAAATGGCTTATTGATTCTAGAGCACCTTATCATATGACTAGTTATAGAGCCATTTTTCTTCACTTAATGATTATAACACCAAGTAAATATTTTTTAGTGATGATGGATCCCATAGTGTTGTAGGGTGTAGAATAGTTAAAGTAGATAATGCTCGTTTCAATGTTGTATTATGTGTTCCAAGTATTTCCTACCTTCTATCTATTAGATTACTCATTCAGGTGAAGGTGAAACAATACAATTTTCACTTCACCAAGTTGTAATTAAGGATTTAAAAGATCCTAAGCATGTCCTTTCTATAGGAGTATTTGATGATATTACCCAGTTGTACAAGTTTGAAAACTTTGGGTTAACATCGTTTTCCTAAGTTTTTATTGCTCACAATTATAACTTGAGCAAATCTTTGCATGAGTGATTTGGTCATCTAAACCATCACTCACTACAACAACTATGTAATCAAGATATGGTCACTATTCTTCATCTCATTTCTTGCAAATATGGTGTTTGTTCTAGTTGTATTCTTGGCAAGCATCATTGGGATGGTTTTGGAAAGCATACCTCTTGGTGCACCTCAACCCCTTTGTGTATAACTTCCTTGTAGATTCAATTTTCTTATGTAATTTGCTAAAACAAAAAACTTGAATCTACTCTACTCATCAGTGGAAACAATTAATTTATCGATAAATCATGAAGCATACAAGAGAAAGAATTCAATCAACACATCAAACAATGATTTCGTAGGGAAAGCCATAGCTAAAAACCCTTATTTTCTGTGTATTGCATTAGTCAAAAATATGAGAAGATTACAATGCTTTCCTCACGCCCGAGCAACCTCTACATTATTTCTATTTGTCTCACATCTTCCTAGAAAAGCCTTGGCCAACACTTAACGGATTTTATACTTGCCCAAGTCCCTATTTCCTTGGGAATTAGTCCCTATTAATTAGGGAAACTCGTCAATTGGAATTGCGCAATCCATCACAAGCCTTCCTCTTGTTAAGCTATAAAAAGTATCTTTTTAACTCTTAACTATCTTCACATTAATTGTCAACCCAAGGATGATTTTTTATTTCAAGAGTGTACTCAGTCTGAGGCGGCTATTTACTCAAGAGTAATGTTTTGCAGTATAGTCCTTAAAATGCAAAAGTAAATAAATGTTGGAAACAAAATCTAATTGGAACAACAAGAAACTGGAATGTTCTGAACTAAATCATTCACTCAAACAACCATTAGTTGAGGACTCAGTAATGATAACTCTCTCCCCTGTAGACTGAAGCAAATGAAAATCAATCATAGGCAAGATCCCCAATCTGAGAACTTAGACAACTATAGTCAATGTTCTTTACAGTTGTTGATCTTTCAATCCACACTAAAGCAATTAACTGGAAATGATAAATCAATAATGCTGCTAACAGAAATGGAATAAACATGCTCACTACAATAATACTTAAAATCAAAACCAAATACTTACGTAAAAGAAATGAACACCAAAGCTTATTTAGTAGGAATGAACAACAAAGCTATTTCAATAGAAATGAACCGCAATATGTAGTGAACATCAAAGTCTGAATATGAACAACGCAGCTTTATATTTGAAATGAACAACATAACAATATAAGTTGAAAAGGATAATAATCTCGATTATGATGGAAAGGAATGACCACGCGATTCAATCACAACTTATGCAATAAAACAATTTCATAAAATATTAGAACAACACGCTGTAAAAACATGAAACTGTAAAGCAATGCGATTCAAAGAAATAAGAATTAAATCAAACCATCACAGGACTGAAACTATAAAGATATAATACAGAGCAGTAGCTTAATCCACCAGAGGCTGGGCCCTTAACTTCCACCAAATGCCCCTGGGCTACTTCAGATAAGGCGAATAAACAACAACCCTTTTACTTATTAATCATCAAACTGTGAAATCATTACAACAGCAAAAGCCTTGAGAATTACAATGGTAATGCAACAATCCCTCTTTCCTCCTATCCTATCCTATCCTATCTTTAATAATCCCTGACTTAATCTCTCATAATCTATTCCATCATGAATAATCAATTATCAATTTTGAATCTCCTTCTTTGATCTTTGTTTTCATTTAAATAGAGAGAGAGCAGAGAGCAGTTACAACAGAGATGAATACAATATGATTCTCATTACAAAATTGGATTGTTCTCAACAAATTGATAAGCAAGATCATCTCTAAGATATCTGTCCATCAGCATTCAACAGGAACAGGTCAAATTTGGCATTGCAACTGGCATAATTTGAAAAACGACCACGTAGTGAATCAGAGAAAAAAGTCTTCAACCTTCCGTTTCTCTTAGTACGGGCTGAATTTGGGAAAACGTCTTGTTGCAAAACGAATTTGGCTTGTTCTAAACAAAACCCATGTTTTGGATTTTCCATATTCTTCTCCATTTGCTCAAAACGTTCAATGAAAAATTGTTACTTCTTATTCTAGTGAATTTCTGAGTTTGCACATTTAATGATCAAATCTTCAATCTGGAAAATATCTTGGAGGCTAAAAATGGTGAGTAATGTTATAACCAATTTATTAATAAACCATCATTGGTAAAATCATGCATAATCATCAATTTATTAAAAATAAAGGAGAATAAATAATATTTATCCATAAGAGCATAAATCATTATAAGATGGAATTATATGATAAATCATGATAAATGACATGGTAAAGAAGAGTAGAAATAGATGGAATAGACGTTAAAGAGTGGTAATAATAATGACATATTAACAGCCCAACATACCCCCAAACTTAATATATTGCATGTCTTCATACAACAAAAAATAAATATATTGCATGTCCTCATGCAACCCAAAGACCAAACCCATGTATTAACAAAGCAATAAAAAATTTGTTCATCCCAACTCATGAAATGGATGGAACAAATGAATTCTTCCTCAAATAATGAATATTCAATTTTAGCAATGTTGATGAAGGCGTAACAATTTTTACATTGACATTCAACTATTGTAGCAAAATATGATATAGATAACAACAAACTCCATTAACCATTTTCTCAAAAACTACAAACCAGATTTTGTTGAAATTTTGCAAGTAGATTTATAATATATTAATGCTTATATGATCCAAAAATTATATCGTTTTGATGCACAGATCATGAGATATAAACAAAATGGTTTTAGGTAAGAGTGCATGATTTCCAAAATATTACGAACTAATTTAACTTGAAATTTTTTGGGTTTGTGTATTTTAATGATACGTCTATGTTTTCCAAAAATCACAAGAATTGAGTTCATTGTTTTAAAAATATTATGGAAATCAATTTCTCCACTGTATAAAAATGAAATTGTATGCCTTTAAATGAGAAAGAAATTAGAAAACATCTATCATGCGTAGCAATGCCTCCCCCAAACTGAAGAATTAGCATGCCCTCATGCAGTGCTAGAAAACAAATTGAGGTGGTTACTACAATCTATTGAATTCTATGATTGGTGTAAAACAACATGGAATAAGAGAGGTGTTGAGAATGAATGAGAATATCAATGGATGATAAAGAATATTAATGACATGGTCATAAGAAAGAAATGAATGAAAGCAACACTCTCCTAAACTGAAAGATGATATGTTGCTGAAAAATGGGAAGTGGTAAAGATGTGGAATGAAGGATGATAAATAATGCTTAAAATGGATTTTTATGAAATTCTCCTAAACTTGTAATAAATCAGAAAATTATGTTATTTTACCTCAACTTTTACCTCCAAAAAAAATGTGGAATGACATATATGGACTGGTATTTGTTGAGGCTAATGTAGGCAGAGTTGGTGCTGAAAGTGATACAAAAAGTGAAATCCAGGCAAGCACATCATGTCTGAACAATTGTTCACGTTTGCGAGTTGCTCGAGCCTCTTCTGTTAGTTGCAATAGTGTGGTCATGCTGTGAATAGAGTTTCCCCCCCATACTTGTTGTTCTCTTGTAAACAAATCACTATTTTGCATACAATGTTCTTGAATCTACAGTGTTAGTTTTGAATAGAAACAGATAAGATGCATGCAAAAATTTCAATTAGAAAAATGTTTTTATACATGAATTACTAACATTTTGTCAAATCAACAAATTATGGCAGAGTGCAGTAATCATATTGCATGCTATCCCATAATGCATATATTCTCCCCTCCAATTGGAAAAGGGATTCCATGACTACAAAGCCTATGAAAGGTGTTATGCTGACGGCAAGGCGAGGGAATGAACAATACGACAGTGAATAAAGCAGAGTACACATATCAATGATAGGACGACGAGAGTTATGGTTATAATGAGAGTAAGTGTGTAAAGATAGTTATGGATAGGACACTTTGGATTGATGAAAAGTTATGCGAAAAAGAAAAAGGACAACAATATACCAAAAAGATGCTTTGCTGACGGTATTCTAGCTGAAAATGATGCGATTGATCTGAAAACAATTTCTCATGCATAAAGGTTCAAAACAGGGAAAATTAAGGAAATAACTTCTTCAATAAAGATAGAGAATAAGAAAAGGGTATTATAGTGATAATTGATGATAAGATATAACTTCAATACCATAAGAAGAGCCTCTGCTGCCAGCAGGTGTCCATAGCCTCGGCGAGGTTGTTTTTTAACCCGTATGAGCTAGGATCCTCAATTTATAACTAGAGAGTTCCAGTGCTATTCTAGATAAGAGATCAGTGTGCTGACATGGTAACCAGATAACCACACTGCCATTCACTGAGATGTAGCAAAATTGATCAGGCCGGATCGTGATGAGACCTCTTGTTCCAAGGATAATTTAGCTATCTAATGAATCATAACCCTGGTGTGGTGACCATAATGGGAATGCCACTTTGTTACAGTGTTATGAACACGGTAGGCTGGCTCGTAATGAAACCCCTTATTCTCCATCTACGAACAAAATTTTGTTGTTATTACACATTTTTATGATAAAAAGAGGGAGACTCAGTACTCCTTAAGAGAAGGGATGGTGGAAGAAGTTGAACATGTCAATAGAAAAATAAATATACCCATAATCTCATTTTTTACAGACAGAGAAGATTATAACTAGGAAGGGTGGAACCAACATGGTATTAAGATGATCAATCAATATCATGTTCAACAGAAAACAATGTAATAAAGTAGTATATAAATAATTGTGTCCCTTTTGAAAATAATATATCATCAAGGAGCTGTCTTGTTAAAGATCATAATGTGAATAATATTAATTTGCTTCAATAGAATCCATATTCTTGTCTTCATAAAAGTAGTGTACTTCATCCATGAAAGGGAATTAGTGAAATGTGGTTGAGATGAACTACGAATAATCCCACAAGAGGAAGGAAGGGTTGTTCTCGAAAATACTCCCAAAGTGTTGTTCCTTTAAAGGAAAAACAAAAACACTCAAAAAAAAGGTTGTTCCTTGTAGGGAACAACAAAGGAAATGCACACCAAAAAGAAAATATACACACGAAAAGGTGTTGTTCCCTGTAGGGAATAATAAAAAAATGCACGTGAAAATGTGTTGTTCCCTGTACGGAACAACAACAAAAAAATACACCCCAAAAAAAGTGTTGTTACTTAAAAGGAACAATAAAAAAATGCATGCAAAAAAGTGTTGTTCCTTAAGAGGAACAACAAAAAATGCGAAAATGTTGTTCCTTTCAAAGGAACAGTAGAAATGCAAAAGTGTTGTTCCTTTGAAAGGAACAACAAAAACGTGAAATGTTATTCCTTCGGAAAGGAACAACAAAAATGCAGAAGTGTTATTCCTTCGGAAATGAACAACAAAATTGTATAAGTGCAAAAGTGTTGTTCATTCGGAAAGGAACAACTAAAATGCAAAAGTGTTGTCCCTTCAGAAAGGAAAAACAAAAATGCAAAAGTGCAGAAGTGTTGTTCCTTCAGAAAGGAACAACAAAAATGCAGAAGTGTTGTTCTTTCGGAAAGGGATGGCAAAAATGCGAAAGTGCAGAAGTGTTGTTCATTTGGAAAGGAACCGCAAAAATGCAGAAGTGTTGTTCCTTTCCGAAGGAACAACAAAAATGTAAAAGTGTTGTTCCTTCAGAAAGGAACAACAAAAATGCAGAAGTGCAGAAGTGTTGTTCCTTCGGAAAAGAACAACAAAAATGTAGAAGTGCAGAAGTGATATTCCTTTAAAAAGGAACAATAAAAATGCAGAAGTGTTGTTCCTTTGGAAAGGCACAACAAAAATGCGAAAGTGCAGAAATTTTATTTCTTTGGAAAGGAACAGCTAAAATGTAGAAGTGCAGAAGTGTTGTTCCTTCGGAAAAGAACAACAAAAATGCAGAAGTGTTGTTCCTTCGGAAAGGAACAAAAGAAATGAAGAAGTGTAGAAGTGTTGTTCTTTCCAAAAGGAACAACAAAAATGGAGAAATGTTGTTCCTTCGGAAAGGAACATAAAAAATGCAGAAGTGTTGTTCCTTCGGAAAGGAATAGCAAAAATGCACAATCATAAAATGCAGGCACGCAAAAACGAATTAGTTGTTTACTGCATTGATGCTGAGGATGGGTTACAGTTTGAAGGAAGCAACACCTAAAACACAAAATATAAGAGAAATTAGAAAGGAAACAATATTTTATTTAAAAACAATATGTAAATAAATAAATAAAGTTACAACAGCTATGATATTATGTAAGAAAAATGATCTCTTTGAAAAATGTTTTGGCAGCAGTGGTAAGACATGAATTTTCAAATGGAAATCAATTCTTCATTTCTTCTATTATGAATCTGTTGGGTAATGAGTTGCATGAAATTCCCTTGTTTTATTAAAATTTCTTTCAAGAATCACTTGTCTATAAATTGACTTTCTTTATTCTCCTAGGACCTGCAAAAAAACGAGTGTCTACCTACAATAAAACATTAAATCATGGAGAAAGAAAGACAATCGGGCTCCCCTGATCTAAGAATTATGCAAAAAAACAAGTAGTTACTTTGTATAACAAATCCACGGAGAAAATAACAAAGTAAAATTTATTTGTCACTTGTGGGAGAGCAGGGGCCAATCATGCTAACTTGCAGTGTTTTAATCACACTTCTCTATTTTTAGTCCAAATTGAGTGATTCAAAAGCCATATGATAGCTAATTCAAAGTTATATCTCCAATAGAAATAGGTTTTAAAAATTTAATGATATGATATGTCAATTTTACTTAGAATAACTTGTATAACAGAGTCATTTTCGATTACCCCACTTAGAACAACAGTGGATATTTTAAGCATAAATTATTTGTTTGATGTCGAATTCAAATGATTCAAATTGGAAATGAAATGAAATTCATTTATCTATATCCAATAGAAATAGGTTTTGAAGACAAGAAGAATTGATAGGTCAAATACTCTAAGGAATAGCCGGAAAGACAGAGTTTTAAGAGTGCTGATTTATGATAGACAGTCAGTATTTTGATCATAACTTTCTCATACGATATCAAAAATGAGTGATTTCAATTTATTTGTAAACTAGATTCATAGGGAAATATATAATAGAAATAGGTTTTAAAAATATTGCTATTTAGGCTTCCAAAAATCAACTGTCCCAACTCTGTTCCTGAGCTCCCCGCTAGACATTCGGTCAATGTTTTGGTTCCAACTTTTTCGTTTCAAATCCAAATTGAGTGATTCAAATTGGGTTAGAAAGTAGACATCAAGGGCTAATTAGGGTAGAAACATGTTTAAAAATATTGTCTTTTAGGCCTTCAAAAATTTACTATCCCATCTATGTTCCTCAGTTGCCTACTAGTCACCTTGTCAATGTTTTGGTTCTAACTTTTTCATTTCAAATCCAAATTGAGTGATTCAAAATGGGTTGGAAAGTAGATTGTTCGCATTATGATACAGGTGTTGTCCTTGATGACAACTCACTCAGAGGTATGATACAGGTGTTGTCTTTGATGGTAACTCAATCAGATGACAGATCATAGTACAACAGGTTAAGAGAGAGGTATATGCAGGTTAACCTTGATGAAAGTGCATATACACATGGATGAGCAGAACGAAAGGCGTATATATGTACACACACAGGTTCACAGAAGGAAAGGCACGTACATGTTGGAAAACTAAGTATTGATCCGCGGTATTTGGTCCATTGTATTTTGGTATTGGTCCATGGTATTGACCCCAGGTATTGGGTCCAAGGTATTGGTTCTACATGGTTTTGGACCATGGTATTGAGAAAGGCCTAAACCTATATAAGGAGAATATCATTAGGCCAAGGTGGGTGCAAGTGTGCAAGGATTGAATATCTGATGAAGTATGAGATCTAGTATGCTGGTTATGGGTTTGATATGCTTAGGTTGATCTGAATCAAGAATACACCTATGCAGTTGATGATGGATGATGGATCGGGATCATAAGGCTTAGAATGTATTATCATTATGTGATAGACTGGATCTGAATTATTGATGCATGTTTTATTGTATGAATGTTATGATCTGGGTATGACTGATGTCTGGAACAGTTGCAAAGTTATGAGTAAATATTTGCAGATCTATACGCAGGTTGGCTTTGGTAAAAGCGCGTATGTATGCCAGTTTGGTTCATCATAGTAGCGTATACATTATGAGATATGATATTTGAAGTTTCAGTTGGATTTGGTTATTGTTGCAGAGTTCTGTTGTCTGTTTTGTGTTCTGGTTACTATGTTGTTGACAGGGTTTCAGTGTTTTAGTATTGGGTGATTTAGAGATTGATGATGCAGGTTTAGTTGATGGGTCTATTGCAGTGATGATTAATTTTGTGCTTTAATGTTGTTGATGGGTCTAGTATGAAAATTGGATGAAACATGGCCTTCAGATTATGGTGTTGTGCTTCAAGAGTGTCCAGTATGAAAATTTATGAAACGTGGTCCCTGAAGGAAGAAAGAAGATTGTAGCCTTCAGTAGGTCGGTGCTTACGTACTAGTAAACATATCGGCTAGTACAAGAGCTAGGAGGGTGGAGCTCCCTTCCAGTAGAAATTGGAAAACGAGAGAAGGTTGTAGCCTTCTACAGGAAGAAGCCTGCGTACTAGTATAAGACTGCTCCAATACATAAATATTGTAAAAAGAAATTTCTTATTAAAGGAAGATAGAGATGAATTGCAGCAGGTGGTTTTCACCCACATTGGGTTTCCACCTTATATCTCGGTGTTCATGTGTGTTGATTATGTGTGATGATTTGTTTTGTTTTACTGCTCCTATTTACTATTCATATGTTTAATAATGTTCTGATGCACTCATTAAGGATCAACTAACTGAATCATAATTTTACTGGATATACGCTTGTTGCATTACACACAGTTGCGTATACACGTGGTTGGCCTTAACCGAAGTAGCGTATATGAATCTTAATATGGAAATGAAAAAGTTATATTGATTTTATAATACTGATTCACACCCCCCCCCCCTTCTCAGTATTATTTCCAACATCAAGCGCTACTTAGGATAGAAAGAGGTTTTAAAAATATTGTCTTTTAGGCCTTCAAAAACTGACTGTCCCATCTGTGTTCCTGAGATGCCTACTAGTCACCTTGTCAATGTTTTGGTTCTAACTTTTTCGTTTCAATCCAGATTGAGTGATTCAAATTGGGTTGGAAAGTAGATAGAAAGGGCTAATTAGGATAGAAATAGGTTTTAAAAATATTCCCTTTTGGCCCCTCAAAACATGACTGTCCCAATTGTGTTTTCAGAAATTTCATCAAGCCTGCAAGCTAAAAAATATGATATTCAAGCATTTTTTTCAAGTCGGTGGTAAAAATGAATATGAGTGTTTATAGAACTATTATTTCCATTATAATTCATCTACATACACAAATGAATTAAAATATTTATCACCAATTTTGATTTCCACAACGTGTTGCAACAAAAACAACTATTTTTACATTAAAAACACAATGTATTTATTTATTCCCTTATTTATTTTATTTTCTACTAATCTATTTTGATTTGAAAAATGAATATGATTACGTATATGAGTACTTCCAGTGGAACCATTTTCGAAATAAGGCTTCAAGTATGCACATACCCAAATTTGAAAAATGCATGTTAATGAATATTAGGATATGAGAAGCCAACTTCCCTTGAAAAGATGGTACCAAAAATTGTTGAAATATGGAATGATGCTGCAAACAAATAATGGAGTGAAACCAATCTTCAATATATCCTTTACTTTCCTGATTTCCCATATCCATCATATCATGAAGTTCTTGAGCTTTTAAAATGGCTTGTTGATGCAAATTAAAAGAAACCTCATTTTTTTCATAACTTGTACAATTTTTGAATTTGAAACATTCTGAATCTCATTGTAATTTTTTCAAATGGCGCATGTGAGATAGAATGGGTGGGAAGGGTGCGTAAATTTTTCAGTTCAACACTGTAAGCATGTTGTATTGGTTTATTATGGTGAGGGTGTGGAATGAATTGAGCAGGAAATTTTGTACGAAATAGAGCATTTTGATGATGTAGATGATTGGGTTGAGTGAATGATTTTGATATGCAAGCAGGATGTTGTGGAAGAGTTGGTGAGGAATATGGAGAATGTGTTTGTGCTAAAAGATGAGGGAGAGTAGTCATGCAATCATAAGGTGAACCATGCCAAACTTGTAGACAAGGTTAGTGGTGGTTATATTGAGATTGACATGGCTACCCTAACACATTAGTATTCCATAATGGATTATGCAAGTAAGAGAATGGAGAAGAAGTGTTTTGAACCATACTTGTAGGCCATGATTTCCATGGTTTTGACCCTGTTGCAGCTTCGTCATCTCTTTGATATGCTACTTCCATCCTAGATAAGGAAGAACAACTATGTATGGGATGCTCCTTTTGGTCATGAGGGAAAAACACTTCACCAAATTCTTGATTTTTCTGAACCTGCAAAGCATCCAATTTTGAACTTAGGGAGCTAATAAAATCAACTTTAAAATTTTCAAATAAAGTATTGATTTCAGCTCTTATGTCTCTTGTTCTTGTAGTAGATTTGGAAAAGAAAGAACAAACATCTCTAGAATCCTTACCAGCTTAGGAGATTCCTCTTGAATACATTTTGCACAATTTACAAACGTCATCATATGATAACTGAAAAAAATCACCTTTTCCTATCAGATTTAAGGATTCTAAGAATTCATCTTTGATTCCTTTAAGAAGGAGTGTTTTTAAGATATCTTTTTCCAAATGCTTATGTTTTGATTTTTGAAGGTTATATTAAAATCGCTCTACATAGTCCTCCAACCTTTCATCTTCCCCTTGTATCATATCGAAAATATCTTCATTGGATTTGCAATAGTCTTGGTACTTCTTCAAGAATACGTTCTTCATGTCCTCCCATGTTTGGATACAGTTCCCACCTAGGCTCATGAACCATCGGAGAGCTACTCCTTTTAGAGTAAGAGGAAACACTTCCAACCTTTGATCATTAGTAAAATAATCATATCCTCTACAAAGTATTTCAAACTCAAATAAGAATGTGTCTGGATCTTCATTTATCAAGCCATGAAAATTTGGTAGAGAAGATGGGGGAATTATGTGCATTTGTGTCGCTCCTCCTAGATCTTTGATAGGGAATTAAAAAGTAGAAATGTGAGTCATTTCTTACCATAATATAAGATGTTATTCATGTGTTTATTTAAGGCTCCTCCTTCAAATGTCCATGTCAATTGGTTAGTGAAATGGGTGGTGCTTACATCACCACTTGAGTGAAATCATGAGATTTGTTTTTCAAAATTTCTATTTTTTTCTTAGCTATTCACATAGAAATTAAAACATTTATTTCTACCCTAAGTTCTTTAACAATTCTGTTGGAAAGTGGGTGGGGGAGCAGGGCTTTTACATGCTCCTATACGCAGGTTCTTACCTTCCGTTTTTAATACCCAATTCTTTCCTAACAGGAACTCATTAGATGCACACTACTCTTTAGAAATGGCTACACTCTCCTTGGCAATGGCGCCAAAATGCTGAGGTATAAAAGGTGTCTTTTTAACTTTTAATTATCTTCAAATTAATTGTCAACCCAGGGACGATTTTTTATTTCAAGAGTGTACTCAGTTTGTGGCGGCTATTTACTCAAGAGTAATGTTTTGCAGTATAGTGCTTAAAATGCAAAAGTAAATGAATGCTGGAAACAAAATCTAATTGGAACAGCAAGAAACTGGAATGATAACTCTCTCCCTTGTAAACTAATGCAAATGAAAATCAATCATAGGCAATATTTCCAATCTGAGAACTTAGACAACTATAGTCAATGTTCTTTACAGTTGTTGATCTTTCAATCCACACTAAAGCAATTAACTGGAAATGATAAATCAATAATGTTGCTAATAGAAATGGAATAAACACGCTCACTGCAATAATACTTAAACGCAAAACCAAATAATTGCAGGAAAAAAATGAACAACAAAGCTTATTTAGTAGGAATGAACAACAAAGCTATTTCAATAGAAATGAACCTCAATATGTAGTGAACATCAAAGTATAAATATAAACAGTGTAGCTTTATATTTGAAATAAATAGCATAACAATATAAGTTGAAAAGGATAATAATCTCTGTTATGATGGAAAGGAACGATTACATGATTCAATCACAACTTATGCAATAAAACAATTTCATAAAATATTAGAACAACACGTTGTAAAAACATGAAACTGTAAAGCAATGCGATTCACAGAAATAAGAATTAAATCAAACCATCACACGACTGAAACTGTAAAGATATAATACAGAGCAACAACTTAATCCTCCAGAGGTTGGGCCCTTAGCCGCTAGCGAATGTTGATGGGCTACTTCAGATAAGGAAAATGAATAGCAACCTTTTACTTATTAATCATCAAACTGTGAAATCATTACAACAGCAAAAGCCTTGAGAATTACAATGGTAATGAAACAATCCCTCTTTCCTCCTATCCTATCCTATCCTATCTTTAATAATCCCTGACTTAATCTCTCATAATCTATTCCATCATAAATAATCAATTATCAATTCTGAATCTCCTTCTTTGATCTTTGTTTTCATTTAAATAGAGAGAGAGTAGAGAGCAGTTACAACAGAGATGATTACAATATGATTCTCATTACAAAATTGGATTGTTCTCAACAAATTGATAAGCAAGATCATCTCTGAGATATCTTTCCATCATCATTCAACAGGAATAGGTCGAATTTGGCATTGCAACTGGCATAATTTGGAAAACGGCCACATAACGAATCTGAGAAAAACGTCTTCAGAGAACCTTCCATTTCTCTTAGTACAGGCCGAATTTGGGAAAAATGCTCATTGCAAAACGAATTTGGTATGCTCTAAACACCCATGTTTCAGATTTTCCAGATTTGTTTCCATTTGCTCAAAACATTCAATGCAAAATCGTCACTTCTTATTCCGACGAATTTTTGAGTTGGCACATTTAATGATCAAATCTTCAATCTGGAAAATATCTTGGAGGCTAAAATTGGTGAGTAATGTTACAACCAATTTATTAATAAACCATCAGTGGTAAAATCATGCATAATCATCAATTTATTAAAAATAAAGGAGAATAAATAATATTTATCCATAAGAGCATAAATCATTATAAGATGAAATTATATGATAAATCATGATAAATGACATGGTAAAGAACAGTAGAAATAGATGGAATAGATATTAAAGAGTGGTAATAATAATGACATATTAATGACCCAACACCTTTGACTGCATGCACCACTTATACTATTTGGATGATTATACAATTCATAGTACACTGCCATTGAAATCCAATCTCAACTGGTTAACTCTCATATCACACATGCATGTGTTATTTTTTACTGGATTATCAATTAATTGATTGAACACATGAAGCAACGCCCCATTGTTAGACCTCCTACTAGTTCCTCCATCAGTTGGAACTAGTTTAACTGACTTCAGCTTAGTTAAATTGAATTAATCATTTATAACTCAAAATAAACTCAACCATGGCTCTTATAAAGTAGGAGACACTCTACATCACTCAAGCTAGACCCTCAAATAGAATTAACTGAACCGAATAAGTCAAATTAACATAGTTAAGTCATACAAGTTGTCTTGTGATGTGGAATTACAATTTTTCTCTTAATTTAATTCAAGGGAAAATTAAATAAGGATTTTTCTTATTGGATTTTCAACACTCACTCTCAACAGGAAAGATACTATTATATACATGTTGTGGTAAAACACAACCCCCCATCATTTTGTCATACAAAATGTTGGGACCCTCTATTTTATTTTTGCATAACTCCCTCTCTATTGGTGTTTTGAGTGACTCTTGATTTCTCTAGTATTTAGTGCTTGGCTTCCAAGTTTTAAAGGATAAAATCATGTCTTGACTGTCGCCTTGTTTTATGGTAACTTTTCACATCTATGATGACACTAGTTACATAAAGGTGATTTAGCATCTTTGGTTATCATGTCACCTTTGCATTATGCATTGGGCTTCACATGGTGTACATCTCCTTCGTATCACTCGATACATTGCTAAGTTTCATTGCTTTCAATATTTTGGCAATTTGCTTCAATCCCATCCTCTTTTGGATTATTTGCTGAGTTTGGTTGGACTAGGCCTTCACATGGCACTTTCATAATCATATCTCTTCACTGAATGTATATAAAATAATATATTGTATTTATAAATATACATTTTTCTTTTGTTTTTAATCAGTTTTATAGAATTGCATATATTCT
>APFE031249690.1:0-48603 GCA_000404065.3 Pinus taeda
TATCTTTTACATTCTATTTATATTATTTATATATTTTATTCGTTACAGATTCAAAATCTATCAAATGGACGTGAAATCAACATTTCTAAATGGGGAACTCAAAGAAGAAGTCTACATGGAGCAGCCATAAGGATTTGATCTAACATAAGGAAAGGACTTAGTTTGTAAGTTGAAAAAGGCTTTATATGGGTTGAAACAAGCTCCTAGAGCTTGGTATGCAAGATTGAATCACTATCTACAACAACAAGGCTTCAAAAAGGGAGTGGCTGGAAGTAATCTATACATAAAGACAGATGGAGGTAAGTTACTAGTTACTCTTGTTTATGTCAAATGATCTGATTTTTGCTAGTAGTAATGATGAAATAAGCCATGAATTTTCTCAAAACATTTCAAAAGAGTTTGAGATGTCAATGATATGAGAGCTGTCTCACTTCCTTGGACTTCAAGTATCTCAAACCAGAGCAGGATTATGTATATCTCAAACCAAATATCTAAAAGACATGCTCAAAAAATATGGAATGGAGGACTGTGCACCCATGAGTAAACCTATGACCATAAACTGTAAATTGAGCAAAGATTATGACTCCCCTCTAGTAGATGCAACTCATTACAAGTCAATGAATGGAGCCCTTCTATACTTAACAACAACAAGACTAGACATAATGCAGGCAGTAGGAATGGTGGGAATATTTCAATCTGCTCCCAAACAATCCCATTTATTAGCTGTAAAAAGAATTCTCAGATATCTGAAAGGAACTTCTGATTTCGGTCTTTAGTACCCAAAGAGCCCAACACTGACTGTAACTTAATACACCGATGCTAATTGGGCTGGAAGTATAGATGATCGGAAAAGTACTAGTGGAAATGTGTTCTTCCTAGGAGACTGTTTAGTATCCTAGCTCAACAAAAAACAATCATCCATATCATTATCCATAGCCGAAGCTGAGTATATTACTGCAACAGACTATTGTACTCAGATACTATGGATGAAGGAAGCTCTGAAAGATGTTGACATATGTACATATCAACCGATTATCGTATATTGTGACAACACAAGTGCTATCAGTATCAGTAAAAATCCAGTGATGCACTCAAGAACCAAACACATACCATTCAAGTATCATTTCCTCCATGAGCAAGTAGCTGAATAAAACATCATCCTGGAATATATCAATGTTAAGGAGAAGATAGCTGATAATTTCACAAAACCTCTTCCTTGAGAAGCATTCAAACATCTGCGTCAAAAGATGGGGGTTATCTCTTTATCATCACTCAAGTTCATTCATAAAAGATGTAGCAAGACAGGGGAAGCAGTTTGAAAGGGGGAGTCCGTATGCATTCCTTTGCCATTGATGTCAAAGGGGGAGAGCAGAAGAATATTGCCATCAATAACAAAGGGGTAGCTTATTGGACACAGATTGTCATTGATGTCAATATGGCAATATTCGAGGAGCAGACAGAGCCAAGAGGAGCAGAACTTAGATATAATGAGCCAAGAGGAGTAGATGAAGCTAAGAGGAGTAGAACTCAGATATATATATTTATGCATGCATTTAAATAGCGTTCGGGGACCATATATGCCAAAATAGAGCTATCGGAGCTACAGAGGAGCCATATATATATATATATATACCATACATATATGCCAAAGTACAGGAGAAAATAGAGCCAACAGAGGACGTAGACAGCCATTGAAGCAACAGAGGAACAAGTAGAGCTATAAGGAAGCGACAGAGCCATCATAGGAGCAATGGGTGCATGTATATTATCAGGAGCTATTGGGCCACAAAAGAACCATATGCATGCAGATATAGGCAGAGGAGAATACATCATACATATGTGTTTTTACACTATCGGAGGCGCAAAACCTTATATATACATTTATGCTACGGGCCTGTAAAACCCATGTATGCATGCTTTAACACTATATACATAGGATTAACACTATCGGAGGCGGAAGACTTGGCTCTAGGGAAAATAAACTATCAGAGGCGGATTGCGGACTTGAAACTCTATACATGGGAGTGTTGAGTTGTATCGTGTCCGGCACGTCGCATCGCTATGAGGGGTCTTTGTTAACATTGAGCCTTGACCCTGTGCGACTTGTGATTGTCGATAGTGATAATCGCATTGACACTTCGGAAGCGGGCACTACAATATGTCAAGCGATCCATTGTAATGGGTGCATGTATATTATTTGGAGCTATTGGGCCACAAAAGATCTATATGCATGCAGATATAAGCGGAGGATCATATATCATACATATGTGTTTTTAGACTATCAGAGGTGCAAAACCTTATATATATATATACATTTATGCTATTGGGCTTGTAAAACCCATGTATGCATGCTTTAACACTATCAGTGGACAAAAGCCGATATACATAGGCTTAACACTATCGGAGGCGGAAGACTTGGCTATAGGGAAAATACACTATCGGAGGCGGATTACGGATTTGAAACTCTATACATGGGAGTGTTGAGTTGTATCGGGTCCGACACGTCGCATCGCTATGAGGGGTCTACATTAACATTGAGCCTTGACCCTGTGCGACTTGCGATCGTCGATAGTGATAATCGAATCGGCACTTCGGAAGCGGGCACTACAATATGTCAAGCAGTCCATTGCGATCGCCAATAGTGATATCGCATCGGACCTCCACCAGGGGCAACTCGCAACTACGATGCATATCCACGCGGACCCGCCACACATTACAATATGACCTAATCTGTCATCACATTCGTCACATATCGCATATTATGAATACCTGCCACACTAAAGCACCAATTACGATATGGACTGGACCCGATACAGGAATAGGTGCGGGTGTAATGTTTCTTGAAGTCTGCCCGTTCGCTGTTTTGACTATTTTTTTCTCATATTCTCTGTGTAATGAAATATTTGCCTTGCCCGGGGTGTTTTAGGCTTAAAGGATTACGATGGCCGTTTCGATGGTTCAGAAGGCTAAACATCAGTTAAAAGGGGTCAATCATGGCAATTATGATTGTGATAGGGACACAACATCTCTGTTAAACTAGTGAAACAACTCTGTGTATGTCTGCAATCATTGCAAAAGGAGCACTGTTATGGTAAATTGGGAAGATGTGTTCTCCATGGATTGTTTGGATTTTTCAAATGAATCTATGTATCCCCAGAGAGTCAGTGAACTCGCATAGCGCAGAGGAAGCTATAGTGACAAGGAGGAAGCCTGAGAGGCAGTGTAAGTGGAAACGAATGGACAGAGGCATGGGGAATGAATAAAACAGACAAAACAAAGAACTATGGTTGTTGTTGTGGTGGTGAATGACCAGAGTGAGAAGCAGTAGAAGTAGCAGAGGCAGCAGAAGCAGCAAAAGCAGCAGAGGCAGGACAGTAGGAGTGAAGGAGAACCTCAGTAGAACAAAGATTAGCAGCATACCAGTTTATACCAAGCTTGGGTTGGAGCCCAAGAGGTTGAAGCCTTAGAATTGAACATGACTGACATCCTTAGGGGTTGGTGATCCTAAGTGTAGAACCATTTCAAATAGAGTTGGTGCTCTGGAGGTTGGAGCCTCACTAAAGTCCAAATTGGAGCTTCACAACTAATCACAACCATATATATACTTATATTGTATTTACTTCATTGCACTGTTTTGTGTTAATAAAATCATTAATTCCAGCTGTCAATTTCTATGTTCTATATATATACATATATATTTATGATTCACCCCCCCTCTCAGTATTTCCAACATGCATGACAATGTCCAACAACCCTAAGTCGCTTTCTTAGGCCTATGTGCCAATGACTGTGGACTTTTCTCAGCATACCTATGCTAATAACCTCGAGATTTAAGCCACTTTTCTAGCCCAAAATCTTGGTCTCCACCCAGAACTTGCTACAACCTTTAGAATCCATCAAAGACATGATAACAATGTTGATAAAACAAAATCAACCTCAGGACTAGGCCTGAGCATCCACAACAGGGACTGACATTATGTCAAACACTTGGCATCAATGAAACCTATGGGTCTAGGATACAAGTTAGAGCATAAATGACTGAAATAACTTATGAAACATAACTAGAAGGATCACCTCCTTCTCCATTGAACTATTATATCATCAATTAGGTCTTGCATCCATCCATTTAACAATTACAAGTAGATACATGAAATAACCATGACATGAACCAGTCATTTAACCATGCTTATAACCAACATAAAACCACATAAATATCAGAGATATGAAAGCCATCAAATCCACATATAAACCAGTGCAAAAGTAAGAGAACTTATCTTTTATTAATCATAGGCAAATCTACCCAGATTCGGGACTTCCACGTACCACCCAACCCTAGACATGGCTGAACCAAATATCTCTTTTAGCTAGTCACCCCCATGCCATATTCCAAGCATGAATGTGGGATATCATAGAACAACCAAGGGGATATAGAGGTTAAACCACCTCCACCCTCATCAAACTGTGATCACATGAAAACCGGTGCTCTGATCACAACAGAACTGAACTTGGAATGGCATTCATAATCCATTGTTATCCTTGAAGAATTTTCCATATCTTTGTTTCTCAGGCTTTACTGCAATCCAATACTAGATCACTAGGCCTTAAACCAAGCCCAGTCTCTCAGGCTTTACCGCAATCCAAACTCGAATCACTAGGCCCTAAATTGAGACTTCTACCTCAATATTTACCATGTATTCCGCAAAAATCGGTCAAGGGATTCCTAGGATTTTGGGAATGAAACATGCGACCACCTCCACCCCAGATTCCAAAATCCATTTGGAAAACCAAAGCTCAAAAACTGGGATAAACATCTCATGGAATCCAGAAAAAGGGTAAGGCTAGGCTGAAAATCACTGTCATAACCCGACAAAACCATGCCATCGACAATAAGAGAACCATACACCAACATGCAAAGCCATGCATGTCCAAACCAGCTAGGAAATCACACATGAAAAATGTTACCTGCAAGTACTCCTGTTGAAGTTTCCTAATTGTGCATTTCCTTACTTGATCCTTGCTTTCCTTTCCTTTCCTTTCCTTTCCTTGCTTTTCCTTCCTTGATCCAAAGCTAGAGTGCTCCAAGAAAACTCTAAGTGACAAAGAGAGCCAGAGAGAGAGAGAGAGAGAGAGAGAGAGCTCCAAACTTGAACTGAAGAAAGGCTAACACCGACTAAGCTTAAACCATGAGCTTGCCAACTGATCCTCATAAGAATTTTATTAATGAGACTTCTAATTTCTTCATTTTCCACTATTTTCCTTCAATTTCCTCCTCACATGCAACTTGTGACCTTTCACCTTCCTTTTCTCCTATTTTCCTTTATTTTCATAAATAAATGTGACAAAAATGCCTTTTTGCCTTTTAATGCCTTTGCCTTAGCCTTTCCCAATTTCCATAGCCAAAAACACATCCAATGATGCCCACTAGGATATCTTTGACCAACATTCAGCTTGGAATGCATGTCCCTTACTCGTGGTTTTTTTTGTTGCCTTTATTAACTTTTATTAAATGAGCTTTTCACTAGGGATGTTACAGAACCCTCCCCCTTGGGGAACACCGTCCTTGGTGTTAAACCACACACCATGACCTCAACAAGACCGCTGAAAAGAAAACATACTACCCATGGAGCTTTATAACTTAGCTCGTTGTAGTATTTACAATGAATGACCTACTCAAAAGTAAAACATCATGACAACATGAACAAATATAAACCATACTGCATACTGGAGCTTTATATCACAACACATTAAGGTATTTACAATGACCACGTATGCACATTTTCTCACCACCAAATAAGAGGATATGATGCCTATATAAATAAAAAAGAGAATCCAGAGGCTCACACCTCCACCCTTAAGGTAATACCAGGATTCACCTCCTTCCCCGGAAGTCTAGAATCCACTGTCATAGTCAAAGCTGCATCCAATGTACAACACTACCATACTATGCCACTTTTCCTCTCAGTGAACAATTATCAACTCATTGTTCCATGGCACACTCCTAATGTGCATCTGATTCCATATGGCAGTGCTAATGACCAAAACCAATATATTTGCAACCTTGCCTTCTTTGCTACACATTCCCTTGGGAAATCCGGTCACCCCCTTCAGTGCAATCACTCACCTTCCAAGATCCCCCATATCCCCTATCCTGGGTGATCCATACCTTGGAAAGGCTTCCTCGCTTCGGAAGATACAAAACCAAGGCATATACCCGCCTCAAAACCATCATACTGGTAATAGTATGCTCATGGAAATCAATGGACACTATTGGGTACCAGTGTCCCACAATGGCCCTGCTCCTGAAGTAATCTACCAGTGTACTCCTGCATGTTCCAATTTCTTTTGCTGTTGCTTCCAATTCTTGCAGTCGATTTTGGCCACTCCACTGGGCATGTTCATGCATTCCTCTATACCAAGCACATAATTTCCATTAGATTCAAAATAAATTGAAATAACTTCAAATCATCCCTCATTGGTAGCTCGTCAATAAGGTACACTTGCAATCCTGTTTACTTCCTGTCACAACAAGTCAAACTAGCATCTTTGATCAAATCATCATGTATAAACATATCACATCTGGTTAGCTCAAAACACAACCATCATAGATCAACACCATAAATTACATGTAACCATCATAAACCAGAATCATAAATGTCATGCATAATAAAATTGAATAAAATATTGATACTTATCCTTTAATCAATCCTTAGCTTATACACTTGTCTTTATTCTATACGCACCCCGGATCGGTTTCCACACCAAAAAAACACCCAGTGCCTTCTCCTCAACCATGTGCACATACACATAGTATGCTTCACACACATACAACCACATAGGACATACAACACCATGCAATACATGCACCTAGTACTGTGTGCCCTCATCACAGCATGTATGACATGCACATAATACCACACGTACACCAGTACCATATGTACAATTCACCAACTGCACAATGTGTGCAAAGCATCACATGTACACGACACCACCAACACAATGTGTGCATAGTATCACATGTACGCAACACCACCTGTACAATGTGTACATAACACCATATGTACACTATGCCACTATACAACGTGTACACAATACCATATGTACGTAGCACCATATGTACAACATGCTTAAAGCACCATATGTACAACATGCATAAAGCACCATATGTACATAACACTACATATCCAACATGAACATAGCATCATCTGTACACAACACTGCATATCCAACATGTGCACATCACCATATGCACACAACACCGCATATCCATCATGTACATAGCACCACTTATATCCAACACAACATATGCAATATTCACATAACACTATCTGTACCATCCTGTACATAACATTGCATAAACAACATGTAAACACACTATGTATACACAACACCACATGCACACAACATCTTAGATGCAACACGTACAACATATACAACAATAATACCTTACATCCAAAAGCACACTGTCTCTACCAAGAAACCTTGTTCCCATTGTCTTATCTATTCTCATCCTGACATATCGCAGACCACACTGCTTTCATTTCATTGATGTATCCTTCCACATTACCTATCATAACATAAGCATAGGCATAATACAAGTATACAATATCAATTCATAACCACATGATACTAACCTTGTATATTTGTCATGCTACTATTCGCACTTGATTCCTCATGAACTAGGTATCTCTTCATCCCATTCACTTGCACAGGAAATAATTCCTCCACAAGAACGATGTTGGGCACGGAATCCCCCCAAGGCATGCTTTGGGGCTTAAAGCCCAAGTTTTGAGCAAGCCTTTTGTAAAAGCTCCACGAATTGCGGGCGCCGAGCACGAAGTCATAATAGAGTCACAGAGTTGTCCGCCCTAGTCTTGTAATGTAATGTCGGTTGGATAGACCTACCCATGGTCTGCAGACCATGGGACTGTATAAATAGAGCAAGGCTCGAAGTGTAGAAAAGAAGGAATAACTAAGAGATATGAGAGGATGAGAAGTCTAAGTGATTGAGTCGAAGTGTAAAGTGTGTCTATGGGTTGTAGAGTAGGAGAAGGATTTGCAGCTGAGTGCGCAGAGACCTAGTAGTCTGCAGCTGAGTGTTCAAACCCCTACAACTAAGTGCGTAGGGCAGGTCGAGTCTGTAACCATTGGAAGAATAAAAAAAGAGAAGTTTTTCTATAATTATGTCTATCTTCCTCTGGTTTAATGCATGATTGAATATAATTTACAAGTATACTATTTATTTACTGCACGAACCTGTATGAATGTTTTATATTGTTAAGTATAACATAAGACATTTAAGTAGGTGAAGGTGCTTAATTGATACTAGAAGATAAATAATATCTCGGGTAATAGTGCAAAGCACGGCACAACCCTTGGTTAGGGTTGCGTGAAGGTAGGGTATCAAGCCGTGAGGAACGGAAGGTGCACAAAGCCACCGGTGCATAGGAACAAACAAAGGACCAGTCGAACCTCTCAGATAGCTCAAGGGTGCGGAAACCTAGTTCTAGCACCCTCCCATACTACTTTGGGTGAGACCTCAGTCCGCGCTCCACGGACTGTTGCTGAAAGGGCCAATAGTACAGGGACTTGTTTGGCTAATTAACTCTGAACCTAGGTTAGGCCCCAACAAGCCAACAAATGGTTCTGCTGCAGGGACCAGGATCTACATAGATATGTCTGATGTCGTATCACTGGAATCCAACAAAGAAAGGAATTGAAGAGTGGTTGGATGGAAAGATTCACGAGTTTGCGGCGCAGGAAAATAGGAATCTGCGATTATCAAAGGAAGAGTGGTTAGATTACTACTTGTATACGGAGATCCACAGAATTTTCTTTGCATCCTGTCAGTGTCAGTCTTTCCAGCCTTCCTCCAGTGATCAAATATGCTCTTACAAAGTGGTCTCAGAGTGTCAAGGTCAAATTTTGTCATTTCAGGGAGTCTTCAAGCAAAATTTGGTCACTAGGCATTAAGTCTAGGGTTTGTTTTCACTCTTTTCAAAATTGTCCAAATGTCGGTCCATGTCACTATTCAGCTGAGTCTATCATCATTCAGAAGGTTTTTGTCATCATGTTAGGTTCCATTGGGTCATTTTACACCTTGTTCATGCTTCAGTTGCGCCTAGGTAAGGTCGTTTCCCTCTCCTAGGGTTTTGGAGGTAATTTCTCTTGGATGGCCAAATCATTAGCAAAACTTGTGTCCAGATGTTCATACACCTTTCCCTATCCTTAATGTACCTTATTAAACACTTCCCATCACTGAGATCCCCCAAATTCCTCATTTTTACACAAACCCTAGTTTCTTGCCACATCTTAGCAATTTTCTAGGCTAGGCTTGTGTTTTGCCCTTTTGGACCCCTTCCCCTCACTCGATCTATGAGATTCGACTTTCCCTTGCTTCCTAACATCCCTCCCTACTTCCCAAAATTTCCCCAAGAATTTAGAAGCCCCTTATCCCCTTAATTTCGCTTCATTTCGACAAAATTCCTTGTTTCACACATCAGGACAAGTTTCACTCAAAAGATGTTTCAGAGCAATCAAAGATGAATTTTGGAAAACTGAGAGAGGTTTTTGTCCACAACATGCCAAAGAAGAAAAAAATCCCTCATTTTTTACACAGGTATCATGGTTTTAGAGAAATGTCAAAAATACTGTTTCCCCAGGAGAATTGAATGCACCTCTGAAGTGACCTTGGGAAAATCAAGATTTCTCCTAGTATGATTGGCCAAATGACTTTATTGATGAGTCCAAGGATAACTAGACACAAATATATTTCCAATGAGCTATCATGAGCTCAATTTGGAGTTAACGAAGGCATTCCAAAGTTGACTGTAACAGCACTCTGCCTTGAGGCAGCCTCATTTGGCACATTTTGACCAGTCTTGAGAGATTTGATTTTTGATAGGGAAAATGAACTCCAAATTGAAAAATTTCAGTTGGTTTGGAAAGTAGACTCAAAGATCTTTCCAACGAGCTATCCTGCACCCAATTTGGACACCGGTAAGGCCTCCAAAAGCCTCCTGAAAAATGCATTATGTCATTGGGTGCGTGTGGCGCATCAGGCACAAAAATGCAGTGTAAAAATACACTTGACGCGGCGCATCAGAGGCGCGTGGTGCATTGGGTGAGGCGCATGGCGCACTGGGTTTTAAGGCTGAAAATTTCTTGGAAAGGCATCAAATTGCCTCCTCTCCGCACAAATTTGCAGGTAGGCTCATATCCACCACTTGTGCTTGACTTTTGAAAGATTAATGTAATGGGTTCATCATATGTTGCCTTAGAAATCCAAGTGGAAAGCTCTCCTTTGTCAATGAAATTGTTGTAGGGTTTGAATGCAAAAATTGCTGTAGGGTTTCAAAAACAGAGTGTAACCAAGGTTATCATTTTTCCCATTTCCCTTTCTTTCCCATTCCCAAAGTAACTCATCAAACTTCCTCATTAATCCCCTCATAATCCTATCATATGATCCCATACCCCCAATTCCTATTTTATAAAGTCACAAACCCAAACCCTAGTTCATATACTATACCCTATCCCATCAGTCTCTCATTTCCCTTTGGCACACATTTGGCATTGAAACAAGACACCAGGTTCTCATTTTTCATTCTCAACAAACCAAACATACACTTGGCATAGACTTTCAACACCATGGAGGCAAACACCGATACATTATATGACCAAGACAGTGACTTCACAACTGAAACTGTATGCACCAGGAGGGCACTAAAAGGTCGAAAAAGGAAGGATAAACTTCGAATTTTGGCTGAGGCTTCATTGGCTGGACCTAATACATGATGGAGGGTCTTTGCTCCAAATTTGAGCAATTTCGGAGAAATTTTTGTCATTTTGAAATTTTTGGCTTGCAAAACAGGTTTTTTGGCTCAACGCGTAGCGCGCCGTGCGCGACCCATAAGATTGGGAGGTCCAAATCACAAATGTCTTGTAGTTTTGGAAATTTCATGATGAATTATACATGCTCAGCTATTGACAAAACATTTCATTAAGTTCTGGGCGACCAAAAGGCTAAAAAACACCATGAAAATCACCTTTCTGCCACCTTTTGCACTAGCAGGAAGTACTTCCGGGAGAATGCACTTTTGGAGGGGCAAATGGACACCAAATTGGAAAATTCCACCTGGGTTGGAAAGTAAACATCCAGGTCTTTCCAACAAGTCAACTTGATCTCAATTTGGATGTTGGTAAGTGCCCCAAAAATAGGTGGAAAGGCGCGCGGCGCACAGGGTTTTTTGGTCAAATTTTCACCTTCCAGCTCAGAATTTCGGCCAGTTATGACTAGTTTCACCTCTTGATGTGATATTTGACCCAACTTGATGTAATTTGATGTGTATGATGTAATTTTGGCACATTTTTACTTGTTCTAGAGGATTCATTCACTAAAAAGTGAAAATTAAATGAATGAATTAGTTTCCTAGCATATAGGGGTAAGTTGTTTGACTACCAAGCTTTCAGTTCCTTGTTTAAAATTAGTTCAAACAGCTCCTAGAATGATGAGCTCGACCCCTAGAGGCAAGGAAAGGGGTTAGGATGGTCTATAGGATGTAATTTCTCAATCATTTTCAGAGGTTGGAGAGGTTGGACTCTTGGGAATAGCTTGACACTCTATTGTACATATCTTATCTGCATTTTTGGCAAAGGAAAGATTAGGGTTTTGCAGCACTATTTGGGATTCATGTGGCTTTATGTGTTGATGGTGTGTTTCTCTCAGTACTTGTAAGTTGTGTATGTGTACCACTTTCTTTATTTAATCTTCTGTAATTAAACAAATGAAGTGTGAAGGTAGAATCCATGAACTTGCTATGCTCTGCCTTTAAATTTGTTTAATTTTCGATGTTTCCTTCAATTTAAGGAGAATCCTTTAGACTTCCTTGCTCTCCTTAGCTCCTCACCAGTCTGATCTACCCATCTCACTTGCTTTAAGGCATCAAAACAATCACCTATCTTGCCCCAAGTAGACCTCTGCAAAAGCTGTGCCTCATCCCCGCACCCAAAATTGCCTTTCCCTTGAATTCAACAAAACCTCAAAAACTGAATTTCACAACCTTTTTACTTAATACCTAGCCTAAAATTAGTCATCAATTCAATCATCTCGACCTCGTTGATTATCTTTTTCCGAGATTGACCTGGAGAGAGCCCTCTCCTGTCCTCGTAGGGCTAGCTACAAGGTTGAGCGTGGTTTGATGTGGCCTTGAGTCTTACCTTATTTTAGCCTAAGGTAGATTTGAGCGCTAACATGTGTCTTTTAGATTTTTTTATCTGGTTAGTAATCCACTTTGCATTTGTTGCAGATGTCGGAATCTTTGGAACCATTTGTTGGTTACGCTGATGGTGCTAGTCGCAGTATGCAAAACCTATCTTCTGCAGCATGGGCTATTTTCGCTCCAAGTGGCGGTTTAGTGAGTTTTCAACAGATTTGTATCAGTCATTAAAAACAATATCGATGAGTATAGTGCATTGATCGAACTTCTCTCTGATGCCATTTCCCTTGGCATTCGCTGAATCATTGTTAGGGTGGATTCACAACTCGTCGTACTACAACTTACAAGTGTGTATACTATCTAAAACCCAACAATTCTCCATATGTTCCTTAGAGTTCATATTTTGGAAAGGCATTTTGGATACATTCAATATCAACATATTTCCAGAAACTTTAACACATTAATTGATTCTCTAGTGAAATATGTGTTAAATAGACATTTGCGACACATGTAAAAGTAACATTTTCAATTCACATCATTAGTTGAATAGGATTGCACATAACCATAGAAAACTATGAAAGTAAAATAGATAGATGTTTTAAAAAATTTTACAAAATTTGTGTTCAAGACAAGTTTGGTCATCTGACCCAAAAGCTCAAAATGCATGCAAAATATCCTAAGTAGACCTAGTGATGCTTATGATAACAGGTCATAGCCTGTGCTATCATGCGCAAGAGCCTCATCCAATGGCTAGGAACACCAATAGTGTGGTGCTGCAGCCTCATAGGTAGCTCCTCGATTTGGACATCTGGAATACCAAGGGTTAATCCCTCTATGTGATATTGTAACTCTGCCAAGGTCTCAAACAAATCCAAGTCCTCGAGAACTGCTCTCCCAATGTTTCTCTGTGTTGGCCCACCTGCACCCTGTTGGTGTCCCATAGGTCGAACAGTACTGACATCTGCATGCATGATAATGATTTTAGTTTAGCCTTGGAAACATTAAAAACACAAAAACATGTAGAAACTTGAAAAATCAAAAACACTTTGGTCATACAATTTACCTATAGCACCCCATTATGCTCCAACTGGTAGAATCAAGTCTGGATCTCCACAAAAATCCATCCATGAGTATGGATGCTCCTCGATGACAAGGTGTTGTCGATCAATCCAACTAAATAATTTAGTAGAAAAAATGATTGTTAACTGACCCACATGTTGAGCCATCAATTCGACCCACCTCTGCATACGTGGCTCTTTAGGACAAGCTACACCCAGTGATACATGTTGCAGTTGCATCAATGGGATTCTCTCTAAGGTAAAAGCAATTAATATCGAACCATAGCAAAAATTCTTCATCTTACCACTTTTTACCTTAGTCAGTTGTTCTTTCAGTGAAGAAAGCACGGCCTCACACCAGTTGAATACTTTTGGCTCTACACACTCAAGTGCATACTACATATATGATCTGTTCACCAAATGAAGTGTCACACTGCCAGCCAACTTTGTGATTGTGAAGAGGATCGTTCTCAAAGGAAAATCACCTACATATCTGATGTTTATTTTCCCATCTTTGCTAGGTTGTGTACCTAGCTGACAAAACTGTCGAATGTAATCCCTCACTGATTCACCTCCACGGGAAAATCCAGAAAGTGAGATCGGCGCACCTCACCTCAACAGTCTGGTAAGAAAGTAAATATCATCAATGGTAATAGGGACCATTTTTTTCCCTTATGTGAAAATTCTAATCTGTCGAATCCCATGCATGAACAAGGAACTACAATAGTTCTATTTGTTGCCTCATTCCAGACAATCTGAAGTATTTGAGTAACCCACAGTTTTTGAGGGCCTCGACTGTACCCGGATTGTTTAGGGCAACCATTTCTTCTTCTTGATGCTCTCTTTCTTGCCATGTAATCGACATTCTTATCTGATGAAAGCCTGAAATCCAATCATAAGCTTAGTTAGGATCCTTTCCATGCAAAAAATAGGACAAATTTTGGAGCAAATAGCTAAATCTAGTTTGGGAAACTCGCCCAATGTATCCCAGCGTAGCCCAGGCACGGATACAATGCACTGAAGAGTAGGCAGCCTTCTATCAGGGTGCTCTTCAGCATAGTTTTCGATGTGAAATCCTGTGATGATCCCAGGGTGAAAAAAGCAAACCCAAAAGGCCCCAAAAAACCCTAAAACTTGCATGAAATAGTAAAAGAATGACCTGAAAAGAAAGAGGCGGGGCATATCTCCTACCTGGTCTAGACGGCACGAGAAATGGTCCACAGAATCTCTCGTAATCAGTTGATGAAGTTCGAGATAAAAAACTAGCCCATAGCACAAAATTGAATGGTAAGTATCAAATGGTAAAAATTTTATGGTAAAAGCTTGTTTTATGTTCATTTCATGTTCATTAATCGAGTAAACATTAGTATTTTCCTATTTTTACCTATGAAATAGGTATTTTTAATTGATTTGGTGATGGTTTGAGTAGGTTTTGCAGCTGACTTATAGAATTTGACATGCTCGATTGTAAATTGTACCTTTGACCACAGAGCACACTTTTATCTCTTTTTCGAGATCTATTAAATAAAGAAAAAGGAACCCCCTTGGATTCCTCTTTAATCTCTTTTCAGACTCTCTGAACATGAAAATATTGTTGAGCGCATGTCCTTTTCATCTCGTTAATGGATTGGAAATGACATCTACTCAGTATAAGTTTAACCCTTTTTCGGGCTGAGATAGATTAACTACAAAAAAGGAATACGTTGACCGAACATGGTCAATAGGTTCTCTCTCGTATTTTTTTATGATTTTTTGGGCTTGAGAGACAAATCAACGAAAAAGAACTTGTGGATTTTTCTTTTTGTCCCTTTTCAAACTCTCTAAATATGAAAAGGACCGAGTTATCTTTGTCGTTAAACTCGTTGAAACATCAAATAGCGACAAACTTGTCCATCTAGACAAGACCGAGTTTCACCTTCGCTAGACTCGTTAAAACATCACATAGTGATGGATTCACCCAAAGGGTGGAATTATACAACAAGCATATGTTATTCTCCTCAAGCTTGATAAAAATAAAGAGGTACTGGTCAGCAATGACTGGGGAAAATGGGAAAAAGGGGAAAACCACTTTATGTAGCAGGTCGCTCTTGAACATGACACTTTCTCTTCATCACTGTGACTACTTAGGTTGGGTTATCAGCTTGATGGTCATCATACCGTTGGTCTATCATACCATCCATCACTTTGTTTTGGGTCAATGCTACCAATTCATTTCAATGTCGCCGACATGTCCAAGAGAAGTCATCTAGTTTAAATTCATCCTTTGCCATACCATGAACCTTCATTTTCATGACCGCAATTCGTGAACCTTGTGTCGTCAGTCACATTCCATCTCCAAAATCATTACACTCATTTCGTGTCGTTGATGTGGGATACATCAAGGCCCTCCTGCGATGAGCCACTTCTTGTCAACATCAGCACATTATCCAAGAATTTGACTTAGAAACACCCTTCCAATACCTTGAGGCTTGCATATATCAATGGAAGGTTCCTCACTTCCAGCAATAGGTTGACATCAATTGCCTTCGACCAAAAGACTTTGTATGGTGTTCGACATGAAATCATTCATTCACACCATGTAGAATGTACTGTAGTATCTTGAGGATCATTATCATTATCGGTGATTTCTCTCGCGTCTATTAACAGCTTACATTATTGACTGCTAATCAGAAGGTGCCTTCCCATGTTCAACTTCAGATCACATATTCACATGGTTAGACTCGTACATAATCGAACGATTGAATGAGATAGAAGACCCCAGATCTAGTTTCATCCATCTGGGCTACGATTTCAAGAGTACTAAATCATATGTACAATGGCTTTACATTGGTGGTCATTCCGATCATGGGTCTATATCTGTAGACGAATGTCTATGTACATGTAATGAAAGTTTATATGCTGAGCATGGGTATGCCTTCCCTCAGTGATTCATGAAAAAATCAAAAATCATGATATATGTATTGTAATTGATGCAGGTCACCTTCCACTTTGAAACCTCCTCATCACATCGTAAAGCATTTCATTTGACACTAACATTTTTTTCGACTTCATGCTTTAGGTGGCAGTTGTTACAAATCCAATTGGGCACATCACTCCCATCATCCAGATCATTGTTTTAGGGCTCATCAAACCCTAATGTCAGTTGCTACATGCCCTAAACAAGTCACCCGTTTGAATGCCTCCTTCCCAAACAGTTTCATGACTTGAAGACATCCTAAAATGACCTCTAAAGGGACCAGCGCAGGTAGGCCCATGTAAGGGTGCATTGCAGAGCAATTGAGCCCATGCCAGGGTGCTCTACAAAGCACTTAGGCCCTCTTTCACTTGTGCTGGGCGAGATTGAGCGAAATTCACATAAGGTTTGGAGAATATTCTCATCTCTTGGAGTCATCTAGAATTTTCCCTCACTTATCAACTCCTATGAGCTCGAAAATGGATGAGGAATGACTTAAGATGCATCCTATCCTCTCATCCCTTCCTCCATGGAACTAATTTTAAGTATGGAAGGCCATTCAATACCTCCATTTATGACATAACCTCCTTCATCTTCCTATAAATTGAGCACTCATCTAAGTGATCAAGGGCTGGACTAAGCTGAATTTTAAGGAGATAATGTTGCTATGAGAATTGACTTTGAGACAAGTACTGTTATGCTAAAAGTTTGTCATGCTTTTGATGTGATGTGGATGGGATCCAAGCTGGAGGAGTGACTTCGAGTCAGACTTGATGGTTGTAATTCATTCTTCTATTCAATAAAGTATTTGAACCTTTTTCCCATATGCTTATCTTGTTATATGATGCTTATATGTGTGAATGTATCTGATTCCATTTACTTGTATTCAATATATCTTTTGCTTTGATCAGTTCTTTGTCTTCTATTGATGTTTACAGGTACTTCACAAGCGTGTTAAGTACGGGAAGGAGCGACAGGATTGATACAAAGGAGACAAGAGGAAAGCAGAACTAAAAGTAGGTCTTCTCATCTTCTTTGTCTTATCTATTGCTTATAGGAAAAGGCTAAAGTTCTTTAAACTATTGTTCTAGATATGGTTACTTATCTACGGAATTAGTGTTTATCCGTAGATACCAAATTCTCCAAAACAATGGGGAGTACAGGAACAGTGACAAAATGTTGTGTAACATCAGGAGAATAGAACAAGGAGACATGATGGAAGCCTATAGAGTGTTGGATTTGTGGCAAGGATCATCATAGGAGAGCTTTCCCGTAGAATCAGGGTGGTGGACCTCAGATATACAATGTACAGGAGGCACCAATTGTTGGATATGTTGGTCAAAGTATTCCGCGTATCTATGCAGCATTGGATAGCAAATAGGCAGAGTAGCAGGCTTCTATCATTAAGATGGACGGTAAGCTTTGTGATCAAGTTATTTCTATTTTGATTTACCCTAGATTTAATTATAGCTATGTTAGTCCTGACTTGATGGATAAGTGTGGCTTGAGTAAGGAATTGCATGAAGAGTCTTTCTTAGTGAAGTTGGATACAGGTACAAAGAAACGAGTTCATCATTGGGTAAGAGCTTGTGCATTTGACTTGAATGGTATGACTACCGCAACGCATTTGAATGTATTTCCTTTGGGTTCATACAGTATGTTGTTGGGCACGGACTAGTTGTATCTTCATAGAACCAAGGTAGACTGTTATGACAAAGCCATTGATTGTGTTGATGAAAATGGAGAACCAAAAGTCTTACAAGGTAAGAAGAAAGCTACATCAGCTAGGATGGTGACAACTATGAAAGCAAAGCATAGCTGCAGGAAAGGGTGCAAGTTATTTGCAGTACACATTTCTAGTGATAAGCGTAAGGAGGTTCAAGATGCAGATGTGTTGAACAGGTATCCAGTTTTGTAGCAGTTTTAGGATGTATTCCCTGAGGACATTACATATTTTCCACCTCACAGGGAGGTAGAATTTTATATTTAGTTAGTTATAGGGGTAGCTCCAACATCAAAAGCACCTTACAAGATGAGCACACTTGAGTTGGTTGAGTTAAAATTTTAGATGAAGGAAATGTTGGACAAGGGATACATTAGGCCGAGTGTATCACCATGGGGTGCACCAGTATTGTTCGTAAAGAAGAAAGATGAAACACTCATATTATGCATTGGTTACAGGAAATTGAACAAAGTGACTATCCAGAAAAGGTACCCTTTGCTGAGGATTGATGACTTGTTCAATTAGCTGAAGGGAGCAGCACTATTCTTGAAGATCGACTTGAGATATAGATACCATCAAGTATGCATCAAAGAGGAGGACATTTACAAGACTGTGTTCAGGACCAAGTATGGGAATTATGAGTTTATTATTGTTCCATTTGGCTTAACTAATGCTCCAGATACATTCATGTGCTTGATAAATAGTGTGTTGCGTCCATATTTGGACAAGTTTGTCATTGTGTTCATTGAGGATATAATGGTATATTATAAAAATGAGGAAGAACATTCTAAGCTTTTAGCAGCAGTGTTGAGATTGTTGAGAGAGCATCAGTTGTATGCGAAGCTCGAAAAGTGTAGCTTCTTTCAGACTAAGGTACACTACTTGGGGCATGTTGTCTCCAAGGAAGACATTGCAGTAAATCCAAAGAAAATAAGAGCCATCATGGAGTGGGTATCTCCTAAGAGTGTGGATGGGGTAAGATATTTCATGGGTTTGGGAGGATACTATAGGAGGTTCATCAAGAACTTCTCGCAGATTTCTAATCCTATCACATCATTTCAAAAGAAAGGTAAGAAGTTTGAATGGACAGAGGAGTGTGAGGCTATCTTTGAGAAACTTAAGCAGTTGTTGATGCATGCACCATACTACAGATTCCATATCCATACAAAGAGTTTGTGGTATGCACAAATGCTTGCAAGAGAGTACGTGGTGGATTCCTTATGCAAGATGGACAGGTAGTATGTTATGAGTCTTGAAAACTAAAAGAACACGAGCAGAACTACCCGACACATGATATTGAGTTAGCACCGATTATACATGCATTGAATATGTGGAGACACTATCTTCTTGGCAAGAAGTTTGTACTTATGAGTGATCACATTGGGTTGAGGTATTTGTTTGGCTAGCCAAAACTGAATGCCAGGTAGGCTAGATGGTTGGCCACAATCAACGGGTTTGATTTCAAGATCAGGTACATCGAAGATAAGGAGAACAAGGTGGCAGATTCTCTCAGCAGATGGGTATAAGTAAATCACTTGACAGCTATGAGCTCCTATGGGACAGACTTACAATATAGGATCTTGTAGGCAGGTCAGTAGAATGTCAAGTATATGGAGATTGTGCAAAGGTTGTTGTAGGGTGCCAGTATATGTGCAAGTGATATTATAAGTACAGGTACATGTGCAGGTATAGGTACAGGTGGTAGTACATGAACATGTAAAGTCACAGATGTATAGGGTATGGAATATTGTCTTACAGCAAATGGATTGGTCAGGTTTCGAGACAGGATATATGTATCAAATAACAATGAGATCAAGAAGGTGATCTTCAGGGAGTTTCACATAAAACCTTATTCAAGTCACCCAAGTTATTAGAAAAAATTAACTGCATTGAATTTTTTTTATATTGGCTGAATTGAAAAGGCATGTAGTCGAGTTTGTGGCTAGATGTTTCAATTTTCAGCGAGTGAAAGAAGAGTGTAAACATCCAGATGGACTGCTACAACCGATTACGATTCCAGAGTGGAAATAGAAGGTCATTTCCATGGAATTCATCTCAAGGTTGTCAAATACAGTGAGACAGCATGATTCCATCATTGTCATTGCAGACATGTTAAAACAAGTTGCAAAGCTGATTCCAGTGAAGTCTACGTTCTCAGCTAGAGATGTGGCAAAGGTATTGATCAGAGATGTGGTTATATTGCATGGTGTTCCGAAGAAGATTGTGTCAAACAGGGACCTAAATTTCTCTTCAAATTTTTGGAAGGAGTTATTTGCAAGTTTGGGCATAGAGTTGGCCTTCAACACAGCTTATCATCCACAAACAGATGGACAAATAGAGAGGGTCAACAAGATATGAGAGGACATGTTGAGGAGGTATGTGATGCATCAGTAGAGGAAGTGGGAAGAGTATCTGCCTTGGGTAGATTTCGCATACAAAAATGGTTATCAAGATTCAATGAGGATGAGTCATTTTGAGGAGTTGGATGGGAAAAGTTGTAACACTCCTATTAGTTGGAGTGATCTGGTTAACAGGGTGTTGATTGGACTAGATATGTTGGAAGACATGGAACAGGAAATGCAGGTAATCAAGAAGAATCTAAAGGCAGCATAGGATAGGAAAAATAGTTATGTAGATAGTAACAGGTTGTTCAAGGAGTTCCAATTTGGGTAACAAGTATAATTGAGCATCAAACCGAAGAAGAGCTCCTTGCGGATTGGATCATGTGCTGAGATGGCAACATAGTTCTGTGGACCCTTCAGTATCATTGAGAGGATTGGGCTAGTAGCCTATCGACTTGCACTACCTCCGACAATGAAAGTCCATGATGTTTTCCATGTATCTTTGCTTAAGAAGTATGTTAAGGATGTTGATCATGTGATTGACTAGTCTGTATTGCAAGTGGAACCAGATGGAGAATTCTAGCTAGAGCCTCAGTGTATATTGCAGAAAAAGGTGCTTATGTTTTGGAACCAAGAAATCAAGCAAGTTAAGGTGCAATGGAAGCACTTTGGGCCCGATGAAGCTACATGGGAGATGTCGGATCAGATGTGGGCTACATATCCTTCCTTGTTTGTCGATTGAGGCAAAGCATTTTTGGCTTGGTATTTTGGTATATGCTTTGGTATAAGTTTCAGTATATGTTTTGATGATGTTTGTTTATGTACATATGTATATGGATGTAAATACCACCATGAACTGTGTTATAAAGCTCCAACTATGTGGCATGTTATTATGTTGTTATTTTGGTTTGTTTTCCAACAAGGTGATCATTGTAAATATTGCATCGAGCTAAGTTATAAATCTCCATTGCCAGTGTATATTTTGGTTATAGCAGTTTTGTGGCTATAGGTGTTGTTGAACATTGAGGGTGGTGTTCCCCCAATGGGGGGGGATTCTATAACAACCTTGGTGAAATTTCCATGTAATAAAAGTAAATAAAGGAAAAATAATAACCATTGTTTATGGGACACGTATTCCAAGATGAATGTTGGGCAAAATCCTAGTGATGGGGATCACTTGTGATTGTTTATGGCTAAGGAAATTAGAAAAGGAAATGGCTAAGGCTTTGGAAATGAAAAATGGCATTTTTTGGCACATTTATTTATGAAAACAATGGAAATTAGGAGACAAAGGAGGTGAAAGGTCACAGGTTGCATGCGAGGAAAAAATTGAAGGAAAATAATGGAAAATGAAGAAAATAGAGGACCCATTCATAAAAAGGCTTCTGAGGATTAGTTTGTAACCTTTTGTCGGTTGAGTTTTGGAGCTCTCTCATTATTCTCTCTCTCTCATACTCTTGGAGACTTATATTTTTCTTGGAGCACTCTTGGTGGGTGTGGCATGCTTGGATTTTTGGAGCAAGAAGGAAAAGGAAGAGTGGGAAAGCAAAAGAAGGCATCGGCATCAACAGCTACATCATATTTTCTTGCAGGTACCAAGTTGCATGTATGTTTCCTTCACTAGTTTTGGCATGCCTGGCATATGCATGTGGATTTTTTTTTGTGATCTGTATTGGCATGGAGGATTGCCTAGATTGACAGTGGATTGCCTAGCCTTGCCATTTCCTAGATAGACATGGTGATTGTGGGTTTACTTTCATTGTTTGTTTTTGGTTTGTTATCATGTTTCCTTAGCTTAGGTTGAGTTATTAATTCCTGGAAGCCCCAATTGGACAAACACTCTATAAGCCATGTAATATCTTAGGTTGAGTTACTAGTCTTGGAAGCCTTGGTTGGACAAATGCTATGGAAGCCCTTGGTGGGTTGACTTACTAGTCCTAGAAGTCTTGGTAGGAAAAATGCTCTGGAAGCCCAGCAGTAGCTGTAGGTTGAATTACTAGTCCTGGAAGCCTTGGTTGGAAAAAAAACACTCTAGAAGCCCTGGAAGACTTGGATGGAGACCAAATTGATTATGGTTTTGTGATGTCTGATTGTGAGGTGGAATCATTGTTGATGGGTTGAGGTGTTTGGCCTCTGGAAGCCCTGGATGAGTTTTGATTGATGTGCTCTATGAGATCCCACATTCATGCTTAGAATATGGCACAGGGGTGAATGGTTGAAGAGAGATTTGGCACAGTCGTTCTACGGTCGGCTGGAACGGGGAAGTCCCATCCCAAGTTTGGATTTGCATCATTAAAGAAAGGTTATGTATCCTTGTATTTTTATGAACATTTTATGGATTATGTGTGGCATTTATGGCTGTGATTTCATGGATAATTTTTTCCCTATTATGTTGGTTATGTATGTGTTTTATGACAGCATCCATGTATGGATTTCATCATGTCTTTACTTGTAATTGAATGATCAATGTATCTATGACCTAATGGATGGAATGGAAGTTCATGTACTGAGACATTAGTGGTTATTAAATATTCTCAGCTAAGTGTAAGACCCCTATGCTCAGAACTATTAATTACACCTGTAGATTACATATTTGCAATATGTTTGATGAAATGCCTATCATGGCTAGTAGGGGTTTAGTCAAGGTCTTGGATAAGTATTTGTTTTGGTATTGTCATTTCCATGTTATTTTATTGATCTGAAGAGATGGTTCAATTTTGGGTAGTGACTTGGGCTTTGGGCTTGAAAAAGTGGCTCAAATCCTAAAGTCATTGGAATAGCACTGATAGTTTTGGTCTCTAGTCACTGACAGGCAAGCTTATGAGAGCGACTTTGGGTTGTTGGTCACACTCATGCCTATAGCATGGGAGTGACTAAGCCTTAAATTGTCCAAAAGCTCAGTGGTACCCCAAGGCAAGTTGTCTAAAGTATTGGATTAGTTCATGAGGGCCATCTAGCTAATGATTAATGTTTGTATGGTGTGTTCCCATCGGTTCCACTTCCTTAACATGACTTAGGAGGTCGAATCATATCATAGTGGCCTCTCGTTGCATGTTTACCCCAGCTGGTCAGTTTCTTGGGTAGATCTGGGAGGAGGGTGTTACAATGGGGTTTTTCTTCCACAATGGTTTAATAAATTTTAGAAATTAAAAACAAAACTAAATCAAAAAGGGGTAACTAGGCAAAAGGGTTTACCAAGCAACTCTGAACAACAATATATCACCTTGGAAAACCAAGGATTTACGTATGGGTAGGAAATCTCCATGAATGTTGTGTTTGGTGTATCACAACGTGCAAGGAAGTTGACTTGGTTACCTATGGTAGGATAGCAACCTAGTGGGGACTTCCAAAATATACTTGAAGTTATTTGGAAGCGCAGTCTGTAGTAGTGTTTTCTAATGTGTAACCATTCAATGAGAGCATTCCCATATACTTTACATGCATTGAGCACCATCAAATATACTTGAAGGTACATGGATAACGACCATATAAACTTACATACATGGAACAAGATATCACCCCTAGAATGTAACGCTTGCAAAGAAATGACAGCTCTTGCATTTAAAGACATCAAAACACATCTCTAGACTCGACCTCTAGATGTTTGCGTTAATGTTCCAAATTCTCCTTAAGATTGATTCAGTAAATTCTTAAGATTGATTCAGTAAATTTTAGATTTGATATTGAATTAAGTTTCAGTTTTCAAGCCTCACCACAAGTTTCACCTGAATACCCTATAATGCAATCTAGCATGATTATAAGAAATATTTTCTTTTCAATGAAAATCTATCTATGAGAAGGAATATATTCAAACAGTCATGCAACAAGAAAATAATGCAACAAACGATACTTCCTAATTAAAAAAAAATCAAATGAAATTGCTCCAATTTCCAAATTTCAAACAAAATGCTAAATGAAAATAATGAAAAAAAAAAAAAAAAACTTTCCTCTTAATCTTCAAATGCAATGAAAACTAAGATGCAACTAGATCACTAATAAGAGAAATCACACAGAATTATCACTATAATATCAATTTCTTCAAATCAATCAATGATCAAGAAAAATGTTTGCAAAATACATAATTGACAAGAACAAAGAAAAATCAAAATAAATTATCGTCAAAGGATAATAAAACCAAAAGAAAACATAATGAAGGATTTTTAGCGATAAGGATTCACTCAGAGACACAAGGAAAACTTAATGGACCAAAGAAAATGAAAGAGCAAGGCAAAGGAATGGAATTTTTTGCTTCTTACAAGAATCAGCATAGGTGCAGGTCAGACACCAGTGCTGATTCGGATTTAAACACGAATGCAACAAATTACAGAAACAACCATAAATATAGAGATGCATCAGAACTAATACTTCATTTCATTAATGTAAAATACTGAAATATGCTTACAAATAGAAATAGAAATAAACTAGCTCGGGTGATGGTAGCTTATCTATGAGAAGAGATGTGGTGGCTACATGCCTCTGGATTGCTTTACAATGAGGCTCAAGCGCCTTTTTATTATTGAACAATAAGAGAAAACCCTAAACAACCAAAACCCTAACCCGAGGAGATGTAACACCAAGAGTTTATGGGCCCCGTTGGGGTTAGTTGGACAGCCAACTTCCAGGGGTCGTGACTTGGTCATATTATCTTCGTTTAACACGCATGATACACTGTTGGAAAGATCTCTCCAAGGACTACGACAGAAAAGGCATTTTTTTTCTTAGAATCATTGGCAGTAGATTTCCAAAAAAACCTCGTTTAGGGCCTCAAAAAGGCTCTGAAAGTTTAGGACCCAAAAAAATGTTAAAATAGTAAATTGTGCTACAATTAAGGAAACTTAAAAATTGAAAGAAACAATGGTGGGGGTCCAAGTGGAATTGGCGGGTGGCCACCAATATCCACCTGGATCAAGTGCTCTATAGCACAGGTACAGAGAAGCAGCAAGTGCATTGAAGCACTCTGTCTCTAGATCAGGGGATGCACTGGGGTAGTTTCAATCAAAGCACAACACAAAAAACCAAAGCAAGCTCAAAGAGGTATTTTCATAAGGTCAATAAATATTTGAGTGAGTCAATAAAGATCACTTTAATAGGTGAAAAATATGCTAAGGTCAAGGAAACCACTAAGGGAAGAATCGTTCCCCAGTGGAGTCACCAATTTATTATGCGAAATTTTCACAATTGCGAACAAATGTGAATTCCCCGGATCTAGTGGTTTAATATAGAATGACAGAAGACAAAAATCATGAAGGTTTCCTTAGAGAAATTATAGTATGGGAAATAATCCTACGTGGAATTTGTAGCAAGTCTTTCTTTCCTCCTTGCTTGTAAGATCCAATTCTAGCTCCAAGTGTTATAATTAGAACTTGGAAACACGACTAAAACAAGAAGGATCCACAAAATCCACGTAGCATAATATAAAATCTCTATTCAATGAATCAGCATTTCATTGAAATGCGTGAATGAAAACATAGCATAACAAATATAGGAAAACAAGATACTCTTTGTATTAACAAATATAGGAGAGAATTTACAACCATAAATAGTAGCTACCTTTGTAGATGTCTCACCGAGTTGTCTTGTCCTTCCTTGTCAAAAATAACACCTCAAAATCAACCCTAATGCATGAATATGATGACTCTTTTAGGTTCAAGGCAGCAGCATGAGGGCACTATCAATCTCCAAAAGCCAACCCTCATTCCATGGAAGGTAGTAAATATATATGGTAAGAGTGGTAGTTTAGGATTTACCATATTAGGTTTGAGATCCACGTATGATGGGAGGATGAGATAAAGGAATAAGAGATAATTTCTCCAAGATAGGATTAGATAGTAATTTGAGCTCTCTATCTATGGTAAATAGTTAAAACTACCTTTGAAGCTTCTGGAAAAGGAAGCTTCGAAGACATTTTTTATCTTCCTGAATTTATAGAATTAGTGTACCTGTAGAAGGGAGCAACGTGTGTTGACCAATGTTGCTGAAAAATCATGCAACATGTGCTGAACATAGGTGGCCAAGAATGAAATGTGTGTTACGGCTAAAAACAGTGTTTTTGAGCAATTTGTCCAAGAAACTCAGACTTTTTGGAGAAGTGATGCTTAGGGATTCGTGAAGGGTTTGTGACAAAGTATTCATGGATGTTGATTGATCAAATTTGTAGGCATTTTAGGCTGATGTGACAAAATGGATTGTCAAAAGGGTGTACAACCCAAGTTGATTATGATGCTGGTCTTCTACCGCATGACTCTTGAGGATCATTGTTGGGAAGATTGGTGGGAAATAGGATGGGTTGATATGTTCTCCCCTATATCACCTATTCCTCGATATGGGGTTGAATATATTTTTCTCCCCCCATCAGATTTCAGGTTGACACTAAGCTTTTCGATGTGGTTCTAGGTTGAGTAGGGCTCTCTAATGATAATATCTCTGATGTTTCTTGGGTGATAGCATTGTGCTCCTTGTTGGCATTGGTTTTAGGTTGAGATGTTCTCCCCGACAAATATTGTTTTGGATTGAGATGTTGTAACAACCCTCCTACCACATCTACCTAAGTATCTGGCCAACCAGGGTAAATATGTGATGAGAATTTATTGTGATATGATTCAACCTCCTAAATGACCTTAAGGAAGTGGAATCAATGGAAACACACCATGTCAGACCTTTTACACCTTCTATAGGACTACTAGAATTCATCCCAGTCATTCCCCTAATAATCCCTTGGGTCCCACTAAGATTTTAGATATTAAACCCCCAAACACTCCCTTGATATGGACAAGTGTGTGTTTCAAAACCTTTAGACGCACACACATCATGGGTATGCATGCATCTGGGGAATTTTCTCCTCAAACCTATGCCTGCGACTCTAGGATTTGGTCCACTTTTCAAGCCCAGAATCCAAGTCACTGCCCAAAATCCCCTGTAGATTTAGAATCCATGAATTACACAATGAAAAGACTTACAAATCAAAAAGTAACTCTAGGACTAGGCCTAACCATCCCCAACTAGGACTAACTTTCTATCAAACACTTGGCATCAATGCAATCTACAGGAAATGAATGCAAGACATAGCATAAATGACTGATAACTTATATGAGACTTGACAAGAATGATCACCACCCTCTTCCTTTAACTATTTGACATCAATTAGGGCTTGCATCCATTATCCTTTCAATTACAAGTAAATACATGAAATAACCATGACAATAACCAATCATATAACCGTGCTTATAACCAACATTAAACTATGTAAATAATAATGAGATAACCGTTATTAAGGCCACATAATAAAAAGTACAAAATTAAGAGAACTTATATTTTATTAAACATAGGCAAAGAAAACCAGGTTTGGGACTTCCATATATCACCCAATCGTAGACATGATTGAACCAAATCTTTCTTGCAGCCAATCAGTCCCATTCCATATTCCAAGCATGAATGTGGGATCTCATGGATAAACCAATCCAAAAAAAACTAAGGTAATCCATAGCTTAAACCACCTCCACCCTCACCAAAATCGTGATCTCACCAAAGCCGACAGTGATATCACAAAACCAAACCAAGCTAGGAATGCCTCTAGGCTCCATCACTATCCTTGAGGAATTTTTCATCTCCTTGCCTCTCAGGATTTACCGCAATCCATACTAGATCACTAGGCCCTAAACCGATACACTAGCGTCTCAATATTTACCACAATCCACACTGGATCACTAGGCCCTAAATCGAGACTCCGCCCTTATGCTTTACCTTGTATCCTGCCAAAACCGATCAACGTATTCCCAAGCCTTTGGGAATTTTCGTGAGACCACCTTTGTCTCGGATTTTGAAACCATCCCGCAATTCCAAAGCTCAAAACTTAGAAAAAAAACCCCATCACTCCATGGCTATCTAGAAAAAGGAAAGGCTAGGCTGAAAACCACTGTCATTTCCCACCAAAACCATGCCACCAACAACAAGAGAACCATATACTAACATGCAAAACCATGCATGTCAAAACCATCTAGGAAATCACACATGCAATATGTTGCCTGCAAGTATTCTTGTTCAAGTTGCTTGATCCTACTCTTCCTTTATTTTCCTTGTCCTTCCTTTGCTTTCTTTTCCCTTCCTTGTTCCAAATCTAAAATGCTCCAACAAAACTCTAAGTGTCCAAGAGTGTGAGAGAGAGAGAATAATGAGGGAGCTCCAAAACCGAACTGACAAAAGGTTACAAATTGATCCTCATAAGCCTTTTTATCAATGATGCCTCTATTTTCCTCATTTTCCATTATTTTCCTTCAATTTCCTCCTCACATGAAACATGTGACCTTTCACCTTCATTTTCTCCCATTTTCCTTTATTTTCATAAATAAATGTACCAAAAATACATTTCTTCCTTTTTTAATGCATTATTCATTGCCTTTTCCAATTTCCCTTAGCCATAAACACATCCAGTGATGCCCACTATTATATCTTTGCCCAACATTCAACTTGCAATACGTGTCCCTTAATTGTGGTCTTATTTTTCCTTTATTAACTTTTATTACATGAACTTCTAACTAGGGGCTATTACAGACCCCTCCCCTTTGTGGAACATCGTTCTTTGTGTTAAACCACACCAATACCTTAGCAAAACCACTGAAAATAAAACACACTACCCATGGAGCTTTATAATTAGCTCGCTGTAGTATTTACAATGAAAGACCTGCTCCAAAGCAAAACATCATGACAACATGACAAGATAACAACCATACCACTTATTGGAGTTTTATAACACAGCTCATGGTGGTATTTACATCCATATTCATATGTACATATACCAAAACATTAGCAAAACATATACCAAACATCATACCAAAATTATTTTACATCCACTGGAAAACAAAGAAGGATACATGCCCTGCATTTGATCTTCCATCTCCCATGTAGCTTCTTTGGGCCCAAAGTGCTTCCACTACACTTTAACTTTATCTATGGCTCTATTCCTGAGCATGAGTTTCTTCTGTTGCAATATGCACTGAGGCTCCGGCTGGAATTCTCCTTCTTTCTCTACCTGTAATACAGACTAATAAATAACATGATCAACATCCTTTATATACATTTTAAGCAATGAAACATGGAAAACATCATGGAATTTCAATGTTGGAGGTAGTGCAAGTCGATAGGCCATTGGTCCAATCCTCTCAAGGATCTCAAAAGGTCTGCAATATTGTGGTGACAAATTGGCACATGAACCAATCCTCAAAGAACTCTTATTGGGCTTGATGTGCAAATACGCATGCTCCCCAACCTGAAACTCCTTGAATGCCCTGTGTTGGTCCACATAACTCTTTTTTCTATCCTATGTTGCCTTTAGATTCTTCTTTATAACTTTCATTTCTTGTTCCATGTTTGCCAACATATCTGATCCAATAAGTATCATGTTCACTGGATCACTCCAGCTGATGAGAGTATTACAACTCCACCCATACAATGTCTTAAAAGGACTCATCCTCAATGCCTCTTAATAACTGTTGTTGTATGAAAACTCAACCAATGGAAGATACTCCTCCCATCTTCTGAGTTGGTGCATCATGTACATCCTCAGCATATCCTGTAAGATCCTATTGACCATATTTATTTGTCCATCTGTCTGTGGATGACAGTTTATATTGAAAGCCAACTTTGAACCCAAACCTTCAAATAAATCCTTCAAAAACTTGGAAGTGAACTTTGCATCCCTATCCAGCATGATATTATTTGGAACACCATGTAATCTCATGATCTCCCTAATGGAAACTTGTGCCACCTCACTAGCTGAATATGTAGTCTTCACTGAAATGAAGTGAGCTACCTTGCTCAACTTGTCGACCATGACCCTAATAGAATCTTGTTGTATCCTATAATGAAATCCATGGAAATGACCTCCCATTTCCATTCTAGAATCGAAATAGGTTGTATTAGACCACCTGGATGCTTACACTCTACCTTTACTTGCTGACAATCCAAACATCTAGCCGCAAACTTTTCCACTTCCTTCTTTAGATTCACCCAATAGTAGAACTTCTTCATCGCAGGCAACATCTTCTGATATCCTGCGTGACCCAAGTATGGCTTGGTGTGAAACTCCCTCAAGATAACCTTCTTGATTTCAATGCAATGTGGCACATAGATCATGTCATCTCACCATAACCATCTGCCATGAGCTGATAATCTGTATCCCAATCACCTGTACCTCTACCTATACCTATACCTACGCATGTACATACATATACATGTACATGTACATATACCTACACATGTACATGTACCTATACGTACACATGTACATGTACATGTACATGTACCTACACATGCACCCGTACATGTACCTACAAATGTACCTATACTTGTACCTACACCTATACATGTAGATGTACCTGTACCTAAAGTTGTACCTGTATTTTTACTCTATTGTAACATGTGCATAATCTCCATATACCTATCATCCCGCTATCCTGCCTGTAAGATCCTATCATGTAACTCTATCCCATAAGAGCTCATAGTTGCTATATGATTCACCTGTACCTTCCTGCTAAGAGCATCTGCAACCCGCTTCTCCTTTCCCTTAATATATCTGGTCTCGAATTCAAACTCACTAAGGGTAGCTAACCATTTAGCTTGTCTGGTGTTTAGACTCAGTTGTTCAAACAAATATCTCAACCCACTGTGATCGCTCATCAATACAAATATCATTCTAAGAAGATAATGCCTCCACATTTTCAAGGCATGAATAATAGCTGCCAACTCAAGATCGTGAGTTACTTAGTTCTTTTCGTGATCATTCAACTTCCTAGACTCATAGCACACCACTTGTCCCTCCTACCTAATGACTCCACCAAGTCCTCTTTTACATGCATTTGTACACACTGCAAACTCTTTATATGAATTTGCAATTTTAAGGACTAGAGCATTGGTCAGCAACTGCTTCAGCTGCTCAAAACTAGTTGCACATTATTTTGTCCATTCGAACTTCTTACCTTTCCTCTATAAGGATGTCATAGGATATGTAATGCATGAGAAGTTCCTGATGAACCTCCTATAGTAATCTGCCAATCCCATGAATGATCTCACCTAATCCACATTCCTAGGAGCTACCCACTCCATGATGTCCCTTATCTTTTCTAGATCTACTGTTATGCCTTCCTTGGAAACAATATGTCCCAAGTAATGTACCCATGTCTAAAATAAGCTACACTTGCTAAGCTTTCCATACAACTGATGTTCTCTTAGCACTTTCAACATTGCTTCTAAATTCTCGGCATGCTCTTCTTCATTCTTGGAGTATATCAAGATGTCATCAATAAATACAATAACAAACTTGTCCAAATAAGGATGCAACACACTATTCATCAAAAACATATATGTAGCTAGAGCATTAGTCAAACTGAATGGAACTACAAAAAAACTCATAATTCCCATACCTAGTCCTGAAGGAAGTCTTGTAGATATCCTCTTCCTCGATGCATACATGATGGTATCCTGATCTCAAGTAGATCTTAGAGAACATTGTTTCTCCCTTCAACTAATCAAAGAAATTATCAATCCTCTATAATGGGTACCTGTTCTTGATCGTTACCTTGTTCAGCTGCCTGTAATCAATGCACAATATGAGAGTACCATATTTCTTCTTTACGAACAACATTGGTGCACCCCAGGGTTATACACTTGGCCTAATGTATCCCTGGTCAAGCATCTCCTTTAACTATGAATTCAACTCAACTAGATCTGGGGTACTCATCATGTAAGGTGCCTTCAATGTTGGTGTTTCCCCTAGCACCAACTCAACAAAGAAATATACTTCCCTATGACGAGGTAAATCTGGAATCTCTAATAAAAACACATCCCAATATTGTTGCAATGCAGGATACCTCTTGAAGATTTTTTCATCCTCAATAGATTCCTTGGCCTTGTCACTTGATATATGCATTGCAAAATCACACAATATTTTCTACAACTACGCTTAGCCTGCATAGCAGTAACCATCCTCACTGAGGTATTCTTCTTTCCGTGCAAAATTCTATTTTCCCCATTATCATCCAAGCATGTAATGGCCTTGTTGACGCAATCCACTTTGGTCTAGTGAGGGTACAACCAATCCATACCCAAAATCATGCTATACGATCCCAATGGCAGTACATTCAAATGTGTTGTTGTAGGTATATCATTTAAATCAAATGCACAAGCTCTTACCCAATGGTGAACTGTCTTCTACCTATAGCCACCTGTACCAACCAAGATTCAACATGCACTTCTTTTCTCAAACCACACTTATCCACCAGTTTAGCATTAATATAACTATAATTAGATCTAGGATCAATCAAAATAGAAACAACTTGATCACAAAGCTTATTATCCATCTCAATGATAGATGCTTGATTATCCACCTTTGTGTTGTCCACGGCTGCATAAATATGAGGAATGTTATGACCAATATCCCCAATTGTATGCGCCTCATGAGCACTATAGGTCTGAAGTCTACCAGCCTGATATTGTGGACAATCCCTCTTACAATGATCCTTAACACATATCCAGCATTGTAATGGTGATCTACCATTGCCTCTAGTCTGTTTCTCTCCATGTCCCTTCTCAATTGTATTGAACTTCTTATAGGGGATCACATTTTATTTCTCACTTGAATCTTGAGGTCTTCCCTGCTTTGGTGGCCATTTTTCTTTAAATTTCTCATTTCCTTTCAAGTAACACTTAGGCTCAACTTTTCACTTCGACTGCTCCTAACAATGTTTCATCTTTCATATGGCCTCCTCCAATGATCTAGGCTCAACAAACTATGCCTGGTCTCTATATGTTACTAGAATTTCACTGATGAATCTTTGAACCTTGGCCTTCTCCTCCTTGAGGTAAGTCACATATCTCAATATCTTTAAGAACCTACTAGTATACTCGTCATCTATCATGGAATCCATCTACAACTCATAAAACTCCTTAGCTCTATCATCATAATACCTTTTAGAAAAATATTTCTTCTTGAAGAGCCTCACAAACTCATTCCAAGTCAAGTCATCCTCTCGAATACCTTTAAAATTCTTCACATCCTCCCACCAACTATATTCCTTCCCTTTAAGACTGAAATTGGTTATCTTTTCTTTCATGTTCTCTGAATAATCATGAAATCTGAAGAACTTCCTCAAACCAAGCAACCATGCCTTTGCATCCTATGATTTCTTCATCTTTCCATCGAATGTAGGTGGATTTTCTTTTTTAAGATCATCTGGGAAATATCCCCTGCCATTCCTCCTTTAAGGACGTGTTGACAATGCTAGACCCACCAACATGTCAAGGGATATCCCCAGTAACAAGTCCTAACTATACCTCAAACCGTTTGGAGTAGGAGTCCCAGCAGTGGGTGGTAATGTAGTGCCTTTACCACACTAGCACGTGGAGGTAAGTTTGATAGCTTTGGTCGGAAGCAAGTGTGTGACCTTGTAGTGAGTCAAGTGATATGCATGGGGGTTCTAACACATAGAGGGGTAAAGGAAGTGTGTCCCTTAGAATCTTGTAATAGTACACAACCTGAAAGGAACACACAAGCGAAATGACATCACAAGTTGGAAAGTAGAATAGTCCACAAACCAAAGTGATGGGTTAATCCAACAACACGCCTTCAACAGGATTCATACAATTACAACCAGAATAGTCCAACTACAATAACAACATATGTAGGAAAATGTGTTGGCTCAGATATATTATTAAGTGAAAATTCCATCCATACATACACCATTGACGGCTACTAGCCCCAATAGTGGAACATTGCAGTCAACACCGGTTGTTCCTCCAAATATGTGTACTCGCTCTGCGATGTGGAAAAGCCAAGGCTCATCACAATACTCTCCAAGCCCTCTATGCAATGCCTAGCCAAAAGCTTGTACTATGAGTTATGAGGTTCTATATATAATAAAGGGTGGGGTGACCCTTAACATTCCCCTTTGACTCTTTGACTACCCACATGACTCGTTACATTACATAGTGATTGTTCACATTCCACTAATGACACTTGGAATTGCACTTACAATATATTTACAAATAATCATACAATTTCCACATATACCCATGTGGGACAAAATAGGCTTGAGTCAACCTAACAAGACAAACACCATCATTCAAAAGCTTGTGGAAAGACAAATTCGTCAACATCCTCTTGATGGTCTTCAGTGAAGAACTGATACCAAGCTTGGTAATACGCTACTGTGTCCCCGTACTATTTGGTGATGTATTTCTGGAAACAAACTCTTGCCTCCATGGCTTCTAGATATATGGTTCTAGAACCTTTGTCCAACTCATCTTGGAACACGTGCAGCATTGTCCTAAGTTTGGTTGGACGACTGATGTACTTTTGCATGTTGTTTGTGCTCAGATGCAAGTCATTGCTGGTGGCCTCTCGCATCAACTACTCCATGTACTTGTTGACTCCAGTAGGACTTGGTTCTTCTTCATGGTTTGAGTGAGGGATCCGATTGAAGGAATCATGTGTGTCTTCACTGCGACATCCAAACTCTTGAACAACCGTGCATAGGAAGACTCAATGCTAGTGATGAGCAGAAGGATCTTCTCATAGTTCTAGATCAACATTTGAATCTGTTCTTTGTCTAGCTCTGCCTTCGGCTTCATTATCTTGTGAAAGTAAGGTGGGGCTTCCTTGTACCTCAATTTCCATTCATGTACATGCCCAATAGCAGCATGTATGTATTTGAGAGTTTGGACAATCTTCATGCACCACTGTTGAAAACCATACAGATGGATAACTTCCTTGTGCACAGTGACAAATCTGCCATACAGTTTCCGCATGGTGGTCTCAAGAGCTGATACTTCAACAAGTATCACTTTTCTCATCTTTTCCATAGCGAATCCTACGGATTGTTCTATCCTTTGCCTGGCCTCTTGTGATTCCTTTGCAATCTAATCATTCTCTGCTAACAAAAACTTGACAATTGAACTCATGGCTTTTGCATAAGCCTTTGAGGCATCAGCCATAGCATCTAGATGTCTTCTAACATCTGACACAATCACCCTTTCCTCTATATCTATAGGTGACAAGTGAATCCAGGAGATGATTTCTCCATGCCTATACAATACTTTGTTGTGACTCATCAAATGACATATTCTACACATCCATGACCAGATTGTCATCAAGGAGAACAACCTCTCCTTTCTCGCTCGGGACTAGTTCTGGTTCTGGATATGGTGGAGACTGCGGTGTGACCTTGGATGTTCTCAACATGAGGTCAGTATCTTGGTCTTGTGGATCCTAATCCAACTCCATGTCTGTCTCTTCAACCATCTACTCAATCTACTAAGAAAAATCTTGAACCTACACCTACTCACCCTCTTCTTCATCTGTTGGCTACTCTAGCTCCTCAACCTATATAGGCGTAGTTTTCTCTGTCATCGCACCTTGCCTTTCTTCCTATTCTTGTTTCTGATTCTCTTCTATCTCTCTCCTTCATAGATCATGCTCTTCTTTTAAGTTCTTCTTGATTTCCTACAACTTCCTCTCTGCGTCCTCCAACCTTTGCTTCTCTCTCTACCTCCATTATATGCTCTTTATGCATTTTTTCCTCTTTGCCTCCACTTCCAAAGATACTCTGTCAACAAAGAGGACATTCTCTAAAATTTTAGCTTTGCTCAGCCTCTTGCCTCTGTCCTTCGTTGGTTTGTTGCTCACTAATGTTATTGTTTCTACTTCTTGTGGTGTTGCTTCCTATAGATCAACTTTCCTTTCTATAGCCATTTTGACTGGTTCATTGAGCTTAGAGGAGTTGTACCAATACCTCCAATTATCTTCCTCTGCCCAATGACATGCCCCATGAATCCATGAATAATACACTCTCGCACAGTGGTTCTTGCATATGCAGTGTGGATCATATGGATTGTATTCCTTGGTTCCAAACTCAAAATTTTCTAATTCCTTGACCTCGAAATCTACATCCTTCAAGCTCTGGATCTCGTATAATCCATCTGCAAAGGAAGAGCAAGACATGGTGCCTTCTTCCTCTTGTCTAGTCTTGTTGATTACCCACTGGATATGTGATATGCAACCTCTTCCATGACCAACTTATCTGTGGAAAACATTGGTAGCACATGTGGAGGCTCCTCTTCACGAAACATCTTGATGAAGGTGCCACTGGGTGAGGCATACAAATCTGCAATATTAAGATATTCCTACATCGCTTCTTGGGAGATGGAAGGTGGATCTTGCTCAAATATCAACTTGTAAACAGGGATGATGAAATGGTCAACTAGCCTCACCATGACTCCTCAATAGCTGCACACAAAACGAAACTTAAAATAAATGTTCACAACATTTTATGATGGTTTCTATGTCCAACCCATGCCAAGAAGATGATGTTGGGCACAACTTGCATCAAGCAGGTACGTGGACATATAAAATCTCACTTTCTCATCCTTGGGTGGATTCTAGGCATTAGACACATGCACTTCTAGCTGAAGAGCCAACATATTTGACCAATTGAATGGCCTTCCTTCATTTCCCAACTAATCTAACACAACTACCCAAATCTATGGAAAGTTCTTCGCGCACTCTTGACCATACACGCGGCATGAAAAGATGATCAAGAGTTGGTAGGCCTTTTTTAGTAACTTCGTCTTGTAAACCTGATTGGGTGTTGTCCTAAACTTCAATGGCTCTTTCACCCAATGCTTCAAGATGTCTCTAGTGTTCACATTGTTGTTGGGGGTATAGAAAAGTGCATCCATGCGGTTCACCGATTGTGGCAAGTGATACATCTAATGATAGTTTTATGTCCTCAAGGTAGCAATTTGTGTTCCATTGGCACTGCTCAATGTCATCATCTTAGGATCAGTATGTAAAACAATCCAGTGAATGACATCTACACATGGGAAGGAGGGGTACCTGCATACAACCTTTTTATAAGTCTGACTTATGGATTTTGACATAGACCTATCAATCCTCCAAATATTCCTTGAAGCTTCTTGCAAAGATATATTTAATTTCTTGCCATGTTATCTTCATGAACTTCTCTATGAATAGTTGTGTGTCTATATACTCTGGTAAGTTTATGGACACATGTTCAACTACATCTCCAGTACTGCTCTCAACTGTGTCATTTGATCCAGCTCTCTTGGAAGCCATGTTACATGTATTGTTGAAAGCTGCTCAATAAATTTTGTACCTAGAGACAAAGAGGACACTCATGGCATGCAAATGTTAGCTCGAAATCAAAAGCACTTCAAGACAGACTAAGCAACAAACTAGGTAACTGTTGGGAAAGATTGTGCAAATTTAACTCTCAAAGGGGACTGACTGTCAGCTAGATTTGTGCATTGTGCAATCCCACCTGCCAGTGGGAGGTAATGGTGACTAGAATTGTGCAATGCGCAATCCAGTGTGGCTAACTGATGGCTAGAACTGTGCAATGCGCAATTCAGTCTAGCTTTGATGCTAGTTGGTACTACACATTACACAAACCCAGTGTGCAATACTTTAGGACTGACTCTTGGAACTGTGTACTTGGAGCCAGTCACTGACAGCCTCTGCACTATTACTAGAGCCAAGGCAGAGCCTTGAGATCCAGAAATGTGCAGTGCACGCCAAGAAGAGCTAGATCTGGTCCAAGGAAGCCCATATCTTCCCAAGGGAAACTTGTAAACAAGAAGATATGAATTTGTAAGTGAATGTGGGTGCAGATATTGTTGAATGATGATCCATTTAATCAAAACAAGTGCAGGAATCATTCAAACAGAAGAACAATGAAGCTTATGGAGAGAGTCGCCGCAACGATGACCGTTAGTGCAAAAAATGTATTATGCATGCGACATTCAGGAAAGGCAATGAAAAAATAAAAACACTTCTTAAAGCTAAAACAAATAAAAACGCTAGTGGTCATTCAATAAAATAGGTAAAATAGCACACTCACAAGCCAAGCAAATAAAAGCGACAGAAAAAACAACAAAAGGCAAGAAAAGCAAGACTTACCCGGAAAAGTTGCAAAGACTATGCTGAAGGTTCCTAGATGCCTTTGGAATTCCAAAGCTCCAATATTGAATGTGAGAATGAGCTATGGTGGTTTCCATTAAATAGATTTGGTCATTTTAGGGTTTATGACAGGAAGGCCAAAAATCTAGGAAAAAATGACACATGGCGGTAGTTTCTAAAAATAGCTCTAATGTAAATTTGACTGCTAAAAATAGATCCACATTTTTTAGGGATTCTTTTTTTCTTTTTTATTTTTTCTTTTTTGGGAAAGGCTTCCATCCATGCATGGAGAAATTGCGCAATTCTAGAAAGAACCAGACAACTTACTGACACATGCATCAGGCAGCAGCTAAGGGAATTCTTTTGCGCAATTCCTGGGTTGAGTGGCTCTGGCTGCCTCTCATGCACTGTGTAGTTTCCTAGCTGAAGACAAGATGCCAGCTGGGTCTGCGCAATTCTAGAGCTGAATTTCACTGCTAGGTTGAACTGCGCATTTACTGAGAGCAAGGTTGGTTACCCTCTAGCATTGCGCAGATCACTAAGGCCATGCAAGAATGGGGTTGCAACCAAGTGAAGAGGTCAGCTTGTGGTTAGATAACAAAGAAAGTAAGATAAAACAACTTGTAAAGTGAAAGATAAAACTCAATGAAAGCACAAGTGCTTGGGACAGTGCAAGATAAGCTGCTGGGAATTTAGTAGGGAGGCTCCAAAACAAAGCTTAGGCAAAATTTTGGAGTGTGGTTGTAGCCACTACAACAGGATGATAACGATGACAGTGATAATTCCTATCTGAACCAGAACTAGAATAGTAGATGTGTCTATCCCCTCTCCTATCCAGAGTATCCAAGGACCTGCCATCTCTGAACTTGTCTTCTCCATCCAACCTATACTCACCATGAGACCTGCTTCCATATGCCCCACTAGTTTTTTCCTGTGCTTATATGATTCTCTCATTGTCTTCCTTACAACTCCTTATGTATGCCTTTAAAATTCTCAGTGTGTCTACCAAATTAGAAGAGTTCCCAACACCATGTTTCTCTTCTAATCCATAGGGAGAGTCTCAAGAACTGTAATCTACCATCTTGCTAGTCATCTTTGATATTCTTCCTGCAAGGTGTATCATGTTAGTTGAACCAAATCACAGCCAACCAGCGTAACTTAGCATAATTTAGGGAGGGTAACTCATCTGCAAGGTCAACAAATTATCATAATACATGTATAACATAACCATGAAAACATACAAAAATATAACGCATAAGCATATAAGCATATAACCATCATTCTAGCTAGAGTCCAGTCATCAATGCATGACTATATCAACTACACATACCTTGACCTCTTGCATGACAACAACCACCACATCATTGTACACTTGACCACATGTGAATACTAACGATGCATAATCAACCATACACTTATGACAACACACTTCACATCAACCACTTCCTCTTTCACGCAGTGACATCACTATAACCATGACCGACACCATACATGCGCAATAAGCACATGGTCTTACACACAAGAAACACATATGAACTGGCATGAATGCATGACCAACACACATCCCATCCAATCTGAGGGGTGAACCATGCTTTGATACCACTCTATAATGACCCTCCTCCCACATCTACCCAAGTAACCAACCAACTAGGGTAAACATGTGACGATAAGTTACTAAGGAAGTGGAATATATGGAAACACACCATACCAAACCTTTTTCACCTACTACAAGACTCCTAGAATGCATCCCATTCATTCCCCTGACCATCCCCTTGGTCCCACTAAGTTTTTAGACCACTAAACCCTCGAACACTCCCTTGATATGGACAACGATGCATCTGGAAACATCTGGACGCACGCACAACATGGGTATGCATGCATCTAGGGAATTTTATCCTCAGACCTGTGCCTGTGACTTCGGGATTTGTGCCACTTTTCAAGCCCATAATCCAGGTCACTGCCCAAAAACCCCTATAGCTTTCAAAATCCATGAATTACATGATGAAAATAATTACAAATCAAAAACTGGCTCTGGGACTAGGGCTCACCATCACCGACCAAGACTGACATTGTGTCAAAAGCTTGGCATCAATTAAATCTACAGGAAATTAATACAAGATAGAGCATAAATGACTAATAACTCATATGATACTTGAAAAGAAGGATCACCACCCTCTTCCTTTAACCTTTTTGACATCAATTAGGTCTTGCATCCATTATGTTTTCAATTACAAGTAAATACATGAAATAACCATGAAAATAACTAGTCATATAACCATGCTTATAACAAAAAATTAAACCATGTAAATAACAATGAGATAATTGCTATTAAGGCCACATAATAACAAGTACAAAATAAAGAGAACTTAGCTTTTATTAAACATGGGCAAAGTTGCCTAGGTTTGGGACTTCCACGTACCACCCGACCATAGACATGACTAAACAAAATCTTTCTTTCATCCATTCACCCCCATGATATATTCCATTCATAAATTTTGGATCTCATGGATAAACCAATCCAAAAACAACCAAGGGAATCCAAAGGTTAAACCGCCTCCACCCTCACCAATACTAGCACCGAGATCAAAAAACCAAACCGAGCTAGAAATGCCTCCGGACTCCATCACTACCCTTAAGGAATTTTTTGTCTCCTTGCCTCTCAGGTTTTGCCACAAACCACATTGGATCACTAGGCCCTAAACCAAGACTCCAGTCTCTCAAGTTTTACCACAATCCACACCATATCACTAGGCCCTAAATCGAGACTCCACCCTCAGGGTTTACCATGTATCCCGCCAAAACTGGTCAAGGGATTCGTAGGCCTTTGGGAATTTTCTTGAGAACACCTCTGCCCTGGATTTCGAAACCATCCTGAAATTCCAAAGCTCAAAAATGAGAAAACAATCCTATCATACCATGGCTATCTGTTAAAGGGAAAGGCTAGGCTGAGAACCACTATCATAACTCGCCAAAACCATGCCACCAACAACAAGATAACCATATACCAACATGCATGTCAAAACTAGCTAGGAAATGACACATGCAATATGTTACTTGCAAGTATTCTTGTCGAAGTTGCTTGATCCTACTCTTCCTTTATTTTCCTTGTCATTCCTTTGCTTGTTTTTTCCTTCCTTTCTCCAAAGCTAAAATGCTCCAACAAAACTCTAATTGTCCAAGAGTGAGAGAGAGAGAGAATAATGAGAGAGCTCCAAAATTGAATTGACAAAAGGTTACAAACTGGTCCTCATAAGCCTTTTTATCAATGTGGCCTCTATTTTCCTCATTCTCCATTATTTTCCTTCAATTTCCTCCTCGCATGCAACCTATGACCTTTCACCTTCCTTTTCTCTTATTTTCCTTTATTTTCATAAATAAATGTGCCAAAAATACCTTTTTGCATTTTTTAATGCCTTAGTCCTTGCCTTTGCCAATTTCACTTAGCCATAAACATATCTAGTGATGCCCACTAGGATATTTTTGCCCAACATTCAGCTTGGAATACATGTCTCTTAACCGTGGACTTATTTTTCCTTTATTAACTTTTATTACATGAACTTTTAACCGGGATTTGTTACAGATGTGCTCTCTGACGAGGATGGTAGCTTAAGCTCCCCTCTAATATCAAATTATTCTTCTTTTATATTTGATAATGTTCAACATATGAGTAGGGAAATCAAGAGATAAGCTGGAATAATATAGATATGAGTAGTGATGACATTTGATGACGAGATATTTGAGATTGAATATGATTTGATGACAATATTCTTGTGATGATTACATGATGCAGTTGGAATTTCTCCGTAACTAAGAGGAAGTGTTGATTTGGAAGCTCAGTGACAAATTCCAACCATGGGATGAGATTCCTCTTTTCGAAAGGACCAATTTTGACTATTGAAGCGCTCAATTTGGATAAGGGAAAGTGTATTTTTGAATTAAAGCCCACATGTGAATATTTGATAAGGTTGGACCTAAAAAAAATCGGACACCCTTGGAAGGCTATAAATACAATTGACCTCAACCTCATTTGGACATCATCTTAGATCATTCTTATATTCTCTTTCTTGTTTTTGGCTCGCCTAGGTCTGAGGTAGGTTCACAAAGATTGGCTCACACAAGTCCAAAATTGCAGAGTCCAAAGCTCGCATGTGTGTTCTATGGTTTTGGTTCTCAACCACGGGCATGACATAGGAAATTTTAAGCTATAACCACAGGCATGAGGGCCTATGCGTGCAGTTGAATGGTTTTAGTTTCACGCACGACACTCTCTGCATGCGGTTGGGACCTAGGGTTTGGTTTTATTAGTTGACATTACATTTCGTTCGTTGACAATAGGGTTCGGCAGTTGACCACATATAGTGATAGTTGATTGCAGGCTTCTGAAGTAGGGTTTTGAATATTAACATTGATGGGTTCATGTCATGGATCTTATTTAGTTGATTTTACTGGATATGTTTATGGTTTTTGACATGGATCATTTTACTCTCTCTTGTTGAATCATTTAATGACAATCTAATAAGAAGATAATTTGAAAGGGTTTTCCCCATAGTGGGTTTTTCCTTGGTCTCCAATCAATCCTGGTATCTTTATGTGTGAATGATTTTCTTCTATTGTTCCTTTATGTTTTGTTGCATTGATGATGATATTGTTCTTTCTACATAGTTGCATAAGTTGTTGAATAATGATGTAAATATGAATAATGATATGTTGTTATGAGGTGAATTCAATATGGAAACGATGAAATGCAATTACCAAAGTAAAGAAAAATATATATCCCTAAGAAAAATTAACAGTAAGTTCACTACCCATTTTATAGGACATTGTGAAATTGTAAGGTTTTTTATAATGATCAAGTGAAGACTATTTTTTTTTTTTGTAATTCAACAGTTTTCCATTAAGTCGGGATAAAGATACATCGTGAGAGACTACTCATATAAGAAAAAATGGCCTTACTCTCATCGTATTTGTTGGCCTTTAAGTACATACAAAATAATACTAAGAGTAACCATATAAAACTAGTTTTCTTTCGATCCATAGCACACCAAGCACAAAATCTGTCAAAAAGCTTCAAAATCCTACTTTCATTATTACATATGTTCTGCATTGGGGTAATTAGCCTCATTACCTCTATAATATAAATGGTGGAAGGCATCGTGAATGTGGGACTCCATATGATCCATTCTTGTCTCGAATCCATCCATATGAGCTTATAACCGTTGCTAGTTTTTTCATAAGGATGCTTAATGATCGAGAAAGTGCCCCTGGTTATGCAAGATGTCTACAAATAAAATGACCAGGTTAACATCGTCCTCTTGATGTGTTTGCATAAGTTGGTCTACAAAATTCTAGAGAAGATAAATTTGAGCATCGATAGATTCAAAGGGGTTTGGTAGGTCCACACGTCTAGGACAATCTATGTGACGAGATACAAGCTCCCCTTCCTCCTCTTGGTTCCCTTTGCTCTGGTGGCCACCTCCCCACTGAGGATGACCTTGTTTATGAAGCATTGTAAATGTGTCATCAACCCAACAAGACTCTCTAATTATTGCTCCCCACAAGGAAATATTGTGGCACCACAAACTTCACCCGGTCACTGTACAACTGACCTCCCAAGAAGCTACGAAGAGAGGCTACCCTAACTCCAAAGTCCAATTCCATCCCAGGTTCATTGAATCTGAATGGCTCAAGAGATGTAAAAAAGTTGAGCCAGAGACTGACACCCCAGGTGGTCCAGCTCCCAATTCTCACTTTTCTAAAAAACCAAATATCAAATGCACCACTATTTCTACCCTCCAAAAGCAAAGAAAGGAAGATGAGGTGCTCTCTGAGTTTTTGAGAGAGGATTTGTTACAATGTATACATAACTTAATTACCCAGATAAAACTTAACATAGAGATATCATATGCATGCAAAACAAGATGAGAAGGTCTCATGCCCCTTTAAACAACTTGAGCTTCACTTTGCCACCACCATCTAGGCCTTGAAGGAGGGATGACAGGTCGAAAACTTTCCAAGTCTTCCCATTTCCACAAATAATTCACTCTAGGGTCCCAAATGATGGGAAATTTGTAGACTCTTGGTGATCTATGAGCATCAATGTCTATTTTTTTAATGGTTTAAGTCTCCCCTCCACCAGAGAACCAGGTAATGGTTCCAAGGAGACTCTCCACAAAAAACTCATCTCCTAGCTTGCCAACTTTGTTGACGTTACAACTACCCTTACCAATATATTAGGCATCGTATCGACAAGGTTCCCTGGACCTCCTTTCAATTACGCTTACAATTACTAAACTCATTTCCTAGCTCACCAACTTTGTCTTTTTTCCCACTTCCCTTACCAATATATCAGGAATCATATCGACAAGGTTCCCCAGATCTCCTTCCAATGCCCATCTATTATCCCTCACATTATAATCGCTGCATGTGGGGAGATTAATACTCCTTGTCCTTTGATCATTCTTGGGACTCACAACCAACGAGGATACCTCCTCCTTGTGAAGAAGCTCTTCTAAACAATGCACTGTTTCCAAATTCAAGTTTGATCGCCAACCCGATGCGAGATCTTGGGATTCCTCCAAGGTGCCTTGATTAGATAGCCAATTTGCTATTTTATTTCCTTCTCGTCTAGTGTGTGCAATTATCACATATGGGAAAGAGAGTAGAAGGTTTTTGATATGAGAAATTTGAGCCTCTAGTCGCCAAATTTGAATTACTTTTTCCATTGGTACTCCATTGAGGATCTTTCAGATCACTTTGATCATCATCTCTGAGTCCCCTAAAATTTGAATCTTGGGTAGGTTCATTCTTTTTTCCATCTGCATCCATTTTTCAAGGGCAGTTAGTTTCACCGCATTATTTTGTGTGTGTCCATAGGGCCCCATGTATATTCCCTTTGGTTGGCCTAAGAAATCCCTTAGAATTCCACCAAACCCAGTAGGGCCCGGATTCCCTTTCGAGGCCCTATCAAAGTTGAATTTTATAAATCCCTTGGGGGAATTAAAATAGACGGGGAGGAGATGCAATCCTTGGGATGAGGGGGATTTATGGGGGTAGCATAACCAAGGAAAGTTCTAGAATTTCCAAAATTGAAGCCTCCTCTCTAATAAATTTCCAATCATCATTTTTCCAAGACATATATAAGACAATTTCCTTTATATTGTCTTTGATAGGCTTCCAAATATGTTGCATAAAAGTGTGTTGATCTTTGAATATTGATTTGTTATGACCCTTCCAAATGTTCCAAAGGAGGAAGCATAGAGTGAGGAACCAAGCCCAGTTAACGACTGAATTCTTGAAAAGTGATGTCAGCCATTATTATAGTGTTTCAACCAAGCTATTATGGGGCTGATCCAAATGACCAAAGGTGTGCAAAACCCAGTCCCATAAGGTGCTAGCTATATGGCATGTGTTCATAGGATGTTACATATTCTCTTCTTGTTCCTAGCAAAGTGGACATATAGGAGGTCCAATGAATCAATTTTTGAGCATGTGGTCTCAAGTGAGAAGGCATTTTCTACAGATAAACCATAGAAAATGAGCAACCTTAGGCCATAGTTTTTCCGTCTAAAGTTTCCTCCACATGGGATCTCTCGGAAGAGGTTGATGATCCAAAAATAGTGAATAGACTTCCTTAATTGTAAACATCCCCACTAGTTTATACCCCCTTCAAATATTATCTTGACTCTGGGAGAGTGAGATTCGACATTTCTTTAACATATCCCTAAAAGGTTTCTAATCTGGTATGGCTTCCGAGCCCTGCCAGTATGCCTTTATTTTCCACTGTCTCCACTATTCATTTGTGTTTGTTTTCTTCCAATAATTAGTTACTTTGCTGGTGTTAAGAGACTGAATTAAGGCTTAGAAGGGAGCCATATATGGATTTATTGGTAGCTTGGGGAATCGCTTCCATGAGTCATTCCAAAAGAAGGTCTACTTTCCATCGTGGATTTCCTAAAAGAGGTGATATTTGACCATATAGTTGTTCTTGTAGGCTAAATTCCATATTGGAGAACCAGGGGAAAGGTCTTATGATCGAAGAATCCCCTCTTAGTATTGTCCCCTCCCATATTTTTGGTTCCAAATTTGTTTCCATGGTTCGCATCCCCCTGGATCTAGCACCACCAAAATTTGACACCCATTACCTTATTTAGAATTTCTGGATCTCTCAACCCCAAACCACCACCTAGCTTTGGCATACATAATTTCTCTCATGATACTAACGCCCTTTGCGATGCGTTTTGGTGCCCTGCCACATAAATTTTCTAGGTATTGACACCAGTTCCTGACAAATGTATCTAGGGGTTGGAAACATCGACATTTGGCATATCAAGATGGCTTGCAAAACTACCTTTAGCAAGATGTTTCTACCTATAATATTAAGAGAGTGGAAGGTCCATGATGATAGCCTCTAAGTTAATTTACTACAAACCTCCTTCCAACACGCGATTCGTAAAGGATTCACCACCAAAGGCACTCCTAGATACTTCGAGGGGACGGATCCAATCGAGAATCCCATGATCTGGGCTAAATATCTTTAAATCTACAAAGGGGTGTTGAAAAAGTATATGCTTGATTTTTCTTCATTGAGATACATACATGTGGTTAGCTCAAACGTTTCTAGAATGGTATGCAAGGTTATGGCTTCGTGAATTGTCAGTTCTTCAAAGAGAAGATTATCATCTATAAATTACTATTGTGTCATCGAGAGATCAGTCTCAGGGTTCTTTATTCCTTTTATTTGAATGATTTGATTTGCCTCTTGGATCGGACGGCCTAAACCTTCTGTTGTAATGATAAACAAGAATGTGAATAGGGGATCCCCTTGCCTCAAGCCCCGGCTGGAACAAAAGGTCCTCCAAGGATATCCGTTGAGAAGTATGGAAAATAACAAGGTTGTTACCATTGATCTGATCCAGCGGATCCAATCTTCATAGAATCCAAAAGTTGTCAACATCTGAAAGAGGAATTTCAAATTTAGGCGATAATATTCTTTGGATAAGTCTCAGTTCATCAACATCCTTAACCTTCATCGAGTTTTTAAGGAGTGAATTATTTCATGTGTCAAAAATATGCCATCAAGGATTTGTCATCCCTTTACAAAACTCATTTGCTCTGGCCTAATTATGAGGTTCAGCAAGGGTCTATGCACCATGACAAAGGAGATAATATTTCATATGACATTGCAAAATGTTATAGGTCTATTTCCACTTGGGTTATCAACCTCATGTGATTTTGGAATCAGTGCCAAGAAATTTTCATTCAACCCAAACCATATTTGTTGCTTCTTGCACACTTCCTCAATCGATTCCACAATATTCACACCCCAAAATGACCAACATGCCTTGTAGAATTCGGAATCTCCTTGATTATGGACTATATTTCCTCCACCGATATCATTCTCGTTAAGGCTTCATTTTCTCTTCAGATATTAGATTTGGAATTACATCAGTGATCTAATTTATAGCTTCTATGTGGTCATGTTCCTCCTCAGTCAAAATTTTTTAGAAATATGAGAGTAGTTCCTCTTCCATATCACTCTGATCTAGGAGTCTCTCCTGAGAGCTAGAGCATAAGGAGAGGATTCGGTTTTGAAATCCATGATTGAGCATTGAGCAATGAAATAACCTAGTGTTCCTTTCCCCATCCTTCAACCACTAGATATGTGGCCTTTGTCTCCATAGTATCTCTTGTTGTTTGTGCCTTTCTTCTAGATCACGAATGATTCTTCCTTCCTCTATGGCCATATCCCTCTTATCTACCTTCTCTTCTTATTTTACTTTCCAATTACTCTATTTTTTTCCTCCACTTTCTTCTTTTCCTTTAGGATGTCACCAAATTCCTCTTTGTCCCATGATTTGATTTTTAGTTTCAATTCTTTTAAATTATTTTGGAATTGTTGCATCAGGATATTTTCCTTCCACCTCTATTTCTCCACACCATTATTCTAGATTATTCACAAACCCCTGACTTCTCAGCAATAAGCTTTCAAATCTTAATGGACGGTTCTTGGGAACTGATTTTAAGTCAATATGTAGTCATATGGGCCAATGATCTGAGCCAATGTGGGAAGAACCATGGCTTCTAAAAAAGTTTCTCGATTGAGGACTTCCTTTGATATAAGAAATTGGTCAAGCTTGCTTACAATTTGATGTTGTCAACCCCTACGATTGTTCCATGTGTTGTAGAAATTTCACCTGTAGAAAAAACTGATATATGCAATGTCCTAAAGCATAATACTTGTTCTACTTCTACAAAACATTAAGCGGAAGCATAATCAAAATCATGAGCAACATCAAGTAGAAACATGCATAACTGATCAAGAGAATTAATTACACATAACACAAGATATAT